>JABASP010002014.1:0-23431 GCA_019776565.1 Sminthurinus signatus | reverse complement strand
TATTTTTGACTGATTGTACCAGCTAATTGTAGCTGGTCACCAGCTTATTCTGGCTGAAGGACACCAGCCAAAATCGGCTGGTAACCAGCTAGTTTCTCACTGTTTCCCCTGACTGTATTAATTGATTAACACGAGGTAAAAATAAAAAGTAAAAACTTCAACCGGAACAAAAAACAAAAAGCGACTGACCAAAAAAAACGACCGATTTTGTTTGAAATTTCAAATAACCATTGAGTATATTTGGCAAAAAAATAACTAATAATCTTTTAATTATAAATGTATACCTTATATAAAATTAACTAAATTAAGTTTTAATTTAGTTGATAATAATAATTATTATTATTGTACTTTTATTGGCAACAGGTCAAAATTAAACCAAAACTACAAAACTCTACGATTTTGTACACTAGGTAATATAGATGATTCAGGAAACAGATTTAATTCACTGCTCTCTTCACTCTTCACTAACTAAAAATGAAGAATAAAAAGAGTGCTGAATGAAAATATGTCTCGTGAACTATGACTAAACACGATATAATTGAAACTACTATATTGATAGAATCTATACAAAATGTGTAATGAGTGTTATTAGCTATTAATTTTTTTAATAATATTCTATTTCATCTTGTATCAAATGTCATCGTGAGAAACATCAAACTTCCTCTTTCCAATTTACAGTTTATATAAAAATAGAACTGTGTGTAATTTTATATCCTATGATTTTCAAGTCAGCTATATAGTTATAAAAATAACATGATCAACAAAGTGAAGAAATATTATATTATGCTGAAACTGGAAACTATCATGTAATAAGTAATAAATTGATTTCAACATTATTTTTACAATGTGTGCTCAATTTCCGTCTATAACATGCAAAAATTAAATTATGTGTATAGTTTTATATAATGTTTTACTTCATACACACAAGTACATAGATAGATGTGAAAACTGAAAAAAGATTAATTTCAAGTTTCAAGTACATATTGTTGTATTTTGTATTTTGAATTTGCATAATATTGTTCATTGTCGTTTATGCTAATGAATTGTGAATAGGGAACAACTTATCTAAACAAACTCGTTAAAGTTAATGAATCATCATCATCAATGCATCGTAGTACTGATTATATGATAGTAATTGAAAATACTTTTAGCACTATAGGATATAAGCTTATTAGGATATACTATAGTGATGTGTTTTGTAGAGAGAGAAAAGGAGCTTTTAACTTTTCAGTTGTGGATGCTTGTGTGTGTGTCCAAAAGTATAGAAAGTCAATTGTCAACACATTTTTCTTTAATCTATGTATAATGAATAAATAAACAAACAGTGAGTCATAGCCGATTAACGAGAGATAATTTCCTTTCATAAAGATAAAATATACACATAATAATAATATGCCAGTGTTTAAATATTTATTGCTAGTTACTAGTTACTAGTTATTAGTTATTATATACCACAACTTCAATGATCCTAGTACAAAATATACAGTACGACACAAAAAAAGAGACTGTGTATAATGATTATATAGGTATTTTGGTTCATTCTTTCTCAAGGGACTTGTACAAATGGAATTTATGAAAGATATGCAATAATTTTGATTTGACTAGGTATGCATGCACTATTTGTATTATTCTTGTAATGCGTATTACTGGCATTATACCTTGAAGCGAGTGTCAAAAGTAGCCCAAACGGGACTTTCAATCTAACTTTATCTTTGACATCCATTATTATACTTTGTAATAGTGTATTAAATGAACAAGAAATCTCATGTATCTCATTAGCATTATATTTTTTCAATTGACTTGTTTGTAGAAAAACTTATTTGTATTGTCCACATACAGTAGAACAGAACTAGGTATATATTAATTTTTCTTTTCCTTATATTATTCATTAATATCATAATTGTAATACAATCCTACACTGGTGCAAAATAACTAAAACCTTGTAGTAATACGAATAAACATATATCATACTATACATTATAGAAAATTAGTTTCATATTGATTTAACTTTGTAGACATTACAAAAGTCATTCAAATCCGATTAATTGAAAAGCATACATTAACTATCGTGTGTACTTTTTTTTTTGATGAAAATATATAAAATGTACATTGTACATGAAAAAACCCTATTGATGGAAACCGAGAGCTATGCATTGTGAATTGTATCAGGTTCATATATATACAGTTCAAAATCGAAACCTGGTCAAGCGTGGGTGTGTTATAAGTTATAAGAAGTGTTAAGTATCTATAATCTACATACTAGATAAAATGTACAATGTGTACAGCAACATGAAGGAATATGAATAATGGCAATAGCAAAAAAATCTTGGATATATGTTTCTCCATGTATTCCCATTCCAGTTTCTATCATGTATAATTCTAATTCTATTATGATAAAAGCTCTAGCTCTCGTCCAGTACTAATACAGGATACAACATGTGTCTACCATGAGTTCTGTAAAAGCCCATCCACATAGATTTTCTTGCAATGACTTATTACATTTCCTATTACTATCATACCCTTTCTCCACTCTCCATACTCTATACACTATATAAATTTCCTGTAGACAGATATTCAATAGGCTAATATTACCAATGTTTACATATCTCTTTCTTCCTCATGTGTACCACATCATCTACACATGTCTGATCCCTTCACAGTCACAGGCCAAAAAAACATGATACAAAATTGTTTGTTCTGTATGTTTTCAGTGGGAGAGGGATCGCCCGAGAATGATATAAATTCATGCTAGCTTTCATGGCGTGATCGGTGTAGTAAGTCAGAATTCTATAAATTCATTCTTCTTTTTTCAGCAACCTTCACCCAAGCTCTCCATATTTTATTTTTTTTTAGATAAATCCGCACTCTCTATATTATTATACATGTTATACTTTGTAGTGCAAAGATGTAGTGCTTAATGCTTAGTGAATAGTGAACAATGTACAATGCACATTCTTATTACACATAGCATGTTGTACAGAGTATACTCTATATTTTATCTATACCTGACACTGTATTATAATAGTAATATTTCTTCCGTCTCTCTAATGATGCAGATAGTATTATGTACAGTACACAATGTACATTATACACTGTACACATGTAATAATAATAATAGATAATACATACTTATGCACACATTTTCTGGAAATAGTCAAGTTTACACGACTGCACAAACTATAGACAACTTATACACCCTGAACATCAGTACATGTATCACACAAGTACTTGGAAAGCAATGCATAAAATATAATATAATATAATATGAGCAGTCAGGGAAATGAAACTACTCGACATGAAATATGGCCAAATCAGCACGTTTCTCGACTCCTCACCCTAAACATCATACAACATCCAACTATAGACTACACGTTCATGTTCATGTTGCAGTAATGTAATATGTAATCTTCTTTTTTTTCTCCTATTTTTCTCTCTTCTCACTTTTTATCTACTGTACACACAACACACAACAACCGTCTGTCCATGTGATACAACATTGTATTATTATATGCGTAGCTCTAGACTTTGGTCTATTTCATCCTTTTAAGTAAACTGACGATGAACGGTCAAGTCAATGTGCAGCATTTTGCAAGTCTTATGGTCAACGGCTTTCTTCATAGTGTACTTCATACTTCATACATCAAATTGTATTTTCTTCGTGACTTTCTCTTCCACGATCGTTTGAGCCCTTACAGAAGAATATTTCCTTAACTATATTATACCAAACACATGTGCAATGTGTGCATTGTGCATGCAATACTTTTTTAGAGCACCTTTTTTTCTATTGGTAATATGATTTCTTGTAGCTCGTAGGAAAAATCCCACGTGTTCAATTTCCAATTCAACCACTAAAATTGTCTTACTACAAAATTTACTATCATACTATTCACCCATGCACTTTTAAAGTCAATAATCATCCATTTACAGAAAATTACTGCTGGTCATTTTAAAATGAATATTTAATCACTTCAAAATCACCAATGGTAAAAATAGTAATGATACCCAAACTGTCCAAAAAGTTGAACTGTACATTATAAATTTTACAAACTTTCATATCAAAATGGTTCTTAAAAGTATAATAGCACCAGCATCAGGCATCAGGCAGTCGCTTTCTCTTACAATGAATGTAAGTAAAAAAAAATCCCTAAAAAATGCATCCTCTCAAGCCTCAAGAGAGTCGTAAAATTTACTTGATGCATTTCCCCTATACTTTTATTCTACATTATTTTCATTGTTAATTGATTTGCCAGAGAGTATAGTCAAAATGCATTATGGATTATGGACAAACAAAAAGCCCCCGTGTAAAAGTACCAATTAGATTAACGACTCTCTCTATATATATATTCTATATCTCTATTTTTTATAATATGTACTCTTGTACCCCATGGCATTGAATAGAACAGAAGAGAAACAGAGAGTTTGAGAGTTTTTATTGTCTATGGTATCAATTTTGAGGTAATTTCACCACCAAATGACACACACCAAACCATAGTCTCTTCTGTTCTTATGTTCCCTGTTCACCCCGAGTCCCCGTTTTTTCAGCTATAGTGTGTACGCTGTACAATGTGCGTACTTTGTGTACACAAATGGCTAATACCTGACATTAAAGTACGTCACTATTTACACCCAAAATAGAATCCTAAAACACTATAATCATGTTAAAAGGAACGTTTCTCAATTCACAGTCCAGTGTATACGAAATTAATGGTGAAGCACAGCCAAATACACACTGCACATTGAAAAAGGGGAAAGAGGGTACGGAAAGAAAAATGGGGAAAATAATCATCTACACACAAAATCATTTAAAATCAATTCCATCTCATCCCATTTTACACATCTATATTGTGCATACATGGAACATGCTAAATCAATGAAAAGCTGTTGAATCTAGAATCTAAAATCTAAAACCTAAAGGACCTTTTTGGATGAAGAAACTGACAGATGTGAAAGCTATTCTTGTATGTCCAATGTACAATACACATCAAACACACATGTAAGTATCTACACATATAAAAACATGCTTTTGTTAAAGAGTGAAAAAATTAATACTGGATTGTCAATTTAATAGATAGATAGGTATCTATTATCTCTCTATTTTAACTTTGTCCCTCGGTACAATTTCCCCAGAATATTTAGTGGCAGTAAATACGATAATGGAATAAGTGGGAATTGGTTGGATCTTGGATCTTTTCATAAAAATGTATAGGAGTAGAAAGGGATAGAAAGGAGGTCACATTAGAAATTATACTTGTGGGACTTTGGATGAAAAAGCATCCTGACATTTTGAGTAATTTGGGTACACATGCTTGATCTCTTGCCTGTTATACTTATTACTGTACTTTCTAATACCTAATACACTGCAATATGAATGAAATCAAACATGTTGCAGTTTCCAGCGCAGTACACGAGTTCACTTTTGGATATTCCCATCAACCATCAACATCAGCGCGCAAAATTAAATGTATATGATGCATTTGTTGATACTTGATACTCTTACACGATAATTTGCTGAGGTGAATCATGTACTATGCATTATCGATAGATAGATAGATTTGGCGACGAAAAATGAGAACAGCATAATATTTATAATAGGTACATGAATATACGAGAGAGAATAAAAGACTGAGAATCAGAAAAAAGTCCATCTAAAATATTCCCCGTATTTTCTTCCGTTCCTTGAAAATCTTTGACGCAGAGAGCATTTGACAAGAGGAAAATAGAAAAGAAAAGAGAGGCAAAACACGCGTGCAAAGATCCACATAATCATGTCAGCATTTATTTGATCATTTTGTTGTATGACAAAAAGTATTTTTTTTTACACTTTTTCCCCTGTCATCCTGGATGCAAAATTGGAGACGGAAAGAAATGGAGACGACAAGACAAGACGATGAAGATGATGAAGAGGAAAAAAGGAAGAAGAAAAGAATGAGCAAGCCAAATGTATATTGTACTTTGTACATTACATGATATAATACTTTATACTACACGTGCCTCTTCTCCTTCTCTGTTTCTCTCGTCGTCGCCGAAATATGTAGTAGTAAGAATAATAATAATAATAATCGTTATAACTATATATTGTATTATACGATGCGATTCTTTCATGTTCATATCCATTCTCATTCTCATTCTTGTTCCAACCTTCAAACATTATACATTATGTTACATGTACAATGTACACCGTGCAACTAGCAACTAGCAGCAAGAGTCGAGAATCTAGAATGTAGAATGTTGAACAAGATTGAAACCGAGGAAGATGCACACGAGTTTTGCTTGTCACCTCTTAAATTTGGGAGAAGCAAAAAGACGGCTCCTTTCCCTTCTCTCTGTTTCTCTCTGTCGCCTTTTTTCATCTCTCTCTCTTTCTTTGTGAAAGACAACATGTAAAATGTACATTGTACCTTGTACATGTGCATATTATGTACTTTAAAAAAAAGGCAAG
The DNA here is from genome assembly GCA_019776565.1 of Sminthurinus signatus. Classification (NCBI taxonomy): domain Eukaryota; kingdom Metazoa; phylum Arthropoda; class Collembola; order Symphypleona; family Katiannidae; genus Sminthurinus; species Sminthurinus signatus. Next base: position 16,992 of record JABASP010002014.1, on the reverse strand, counting down.
AGCAAACGAGTAAATTGTCTCATATTCTTGATAATCATACATAAATGGCATTTTATATCAATATAACACCCGAAATTTCATTTTCTTTTACATCATTCTCCTCAGGGCACAAAGTGTGAGCCAAAGAAGCAAAAAAATTAGAGGATATATTACACCAATTTTATACTGACACGACTGGATAATATATATCTGCAATCTACGCACAATGTACAAAAGTACAACCTACATCCACCTTTATTTTTATAAGTTATGATCCATGTTCCAAGTTCCATGCTTACACTTACTTTTTCTCATTTTGAGCTTTACATTTTACACCACGGTGATATTCTAAATTCCAAATTCTAAACTCTAAACTCTAGATCAACTCGTCATTATACATAATCCATCACTATCAATTTCTCAATGAACACGGGAGAAAAAACTTAAAAAAACACGTACATGTAGAGCCTTTTCGTGTGTTCACTTGCATGCGAACAAGAACAATGTACATTTAAATCGGAAATCTGAAAGATCTCTTATTTCTTATACATAATACATAATACAAAATACATGAAATATATAATATGATTTTATTAGCTTTAACCTTTATTTATTTTCCAAAAGTCTTAAATTACTAGTTATCTGCTTTTTTTATTCGCTATATAAGGGTAAAGTATATCATGTTAGGATTTTTCTCCTCTCCCTTTTCCTGTCGTTCCTCTTTAAAAACCGATAGCGCACCCAAACTACAAATCAAACAAAAAGTGCGTACAGCGTACAGTATTCTCTATTCTCTTTCCTCTATTCTCCGTGCCTGTGTTTAACATATCCCATGTGTGTACGAGGTACGAGGAAAAACAGGGAAACACGCGTACAATTGTGTTTTGTATTATATATTATATTGAGAATTGAGACCCCTACTTAACAAAACACGCATTATAAATGCACAATGTACACATTACACATGGAAACTACACACGTCCAAGTCCACGTACGAGATTAACAGTCCAGTGCGTGTCTGTATATTTATTTATGATATTTATGATAATAATATTAAGTTGGGCCACGAGAAATGAAATTGAGAGTGTGGAAAAGACGAGAGACAGAGTGAGTGTGTGTAAAATGCATATACAACTTATAAATATAAATACAAATAATGAAATAATACAAGAAGACCAATACTGCACACACATGGTTTTTGTTCTATTGTGCACATACACAAGATGACAAAAAATACAAGTACGAGTATCCATTCATTATAATATACAAATACTGAACACTGAATGCTGAATACTGAAACTGGTTGAACCACCACCACCACAAAATAGGGCGTAAATAAAATCAAACCAACCGAAATGGAATGGAAAACAAAATGTAAAATGAAACCTCACCAAAATGAAAGCAAGAACGCGTCGACACCTATAATTCACATGTCAAATGCTTGATCGATCTTCTATTACATTATTCATAATATATATCTCGTGGATAATAATAAACTAGAGAACGAGAATGAGAATGCATAGAAGTAGACATGGGCCAAGACAGTACAGAGCAGAATGAAATAAGAAACAAAATATGTACAAAGTACAAAGTATGAACGTCAAAAAACTACAAGAGGACTGAAAAACACCAAATAATATATAGTGGGTGTACAATGTACAGTGTACAGTTTACAGAGCACCAAGTTGACACACACGATATTATCCCTAACAGGAAAAACCAAGACCGAGACTGGTACTTTGTTTCACGCTGTCGCTCTCTTTTTCCCTTACCGTGTTTGATTTCCACTGCCACACTCCACACTCTAAACTATACACTCCAAACTGTACACACACTCTTTGAGCTCCAAGAAACTGTCTTGTGTTTGCTGTTTGGTGTAGCTTGGCTTGGCCTTTCATCGACATGGTCGGTCATATGTCATACACGGACAATGTACAGTGTACAACGTACATTGAACATTGTACAAGTTACTAGTATGTGATTGTGCTACATGCCACATCAAACATGTTGTGTATTTTCTACATTGAAAATGGCTTGTTTCTTTTGCTTGAAGTTTCTTTTTCTTGCTGTTCTTGCTACTGTCAAAGTAGAAAGTTCCTCAACTTTATAACAACAGACTACAAAGAGTTGCATGTGACTTTTGTAAACAGTTACTAGGACAAAATTATTCCGGTATCTTGATAAAATGCATACAGTGCATGTAGAAATACTTCATCCGACACACTACAAAACACAACACACATACAAACTTAACTTTTAACTTAATATTAAGGGATAACTGCATATTAGGTATTACGAATTATGTGTTATGACGTTATGACATTCAAGAACGGAAGTCAGGCATAAAATATGCACACATTTCCTATCAAGTTGCATATTTTAATTTACAGGGGTAAAACATAAAACCAAAAAAACAGTCATACATCATCATAATTCAAATCAAAAGAAGGGAAAGAAGACGAATGTATAATGTACAATGTACAAGTATACACTCAGCATGTATGATATGCATCATCAGCAATCAGTACTTTTTATTTTTCCTATTAGTTTCACATGAAATTTATATGCAATTTATAATGGATTATGGTGCAAACGTCAACGTTCCGGATTCCGGATACACCGTCATCACTAAGCGTTAGAAAGAAAAATGAAGTTGAAAGAGCCTTAGAAATACAAAATACATAGATTGAGAACACACATACATGTACACAAATGTGCATGTGTGCATTTTCTACCGATAAAATCCACACTCTTATGTTAATCTTTTGATAACTACGTGAAAGCCCATGTGTTTTGATTAAAGTAGCTTACTCAGATAGGTGTGTGGAGAGTGTAGACACAAGGTTCTAAAATTTCTTAGCAGCCGTCAATCAAATACAACATTGTATCATATTCTACTTTGTCATGTATTATGTATCAAAAAGTGTGTATTCTTTATTGTGGTTTTGGTTTTTACTTCAATTTTTATGTAAGACACATTAGTTTTCAATTCGATATCGATAGAAATTTTTATCAAGTTAGCTTTTGACTTTTGATTTGATTTCAAATAACAAACCCACATGAGAACAAAGAGAAGTGAAAAGTTAGTAAATGTGTGAGCACATGATATTACATTTAAAACAAAATTATTCAATCACTTGTATTTAGTCTACACTCTACACTCTACACTTTATGTGCATTAAAAAGTTCACGTAGAAAAATAACTACATGATTTTTTTTACACCAAGTTGCAAAAAACCGTAGTACATATTGTGTAAGTGTAAAAATCCAGAATGAAAAGGAGACGACGAGAATTGATGGATAAATTAATGTGACACATGACTCGGTCATTTATTATTGTGGATTGACATGGCGAGAACAAGAACAAGAAGAAGACAACGAGAACGACAACACCAACAACAAAATCTGAGTCTACAACTTTAAACTATGTCGCCCCTTTGTTTCAACTAGAGTATTTGTATAGACTACAAATCAGTTCACTTCATTCCTTGTTCCAGTACACAACTTTCAACGTTCAATATGTTACGTTTTACGCTCAACTTGAAAAGCTCATCAATATTGCAAAATACAAAATACAGTATTATTCTGAGCAAATTTGAGTCATGTTACTTGGTGCACAATGCCAATGCCATCCATCAAATCTGCAAGAGTAGAAAAATATGAAAAAAATCCATGCCAAATACCAAACCTATGTCAATCTTATAGTTTATGATACATGATACATATTACCACATAAATTTCCTTGATTTTTAAACTGGTTGAACATTGAGCATGGGGATGACAAAGTGGAAGAGCAACCTCTAACTACCAAGTACTTGTAATTCGAATTCTTAACTCGGTTCTTATGAACTCCAAATGAAAATGAATGTAGATGGATTTATGACTGTACTAAATACTTTACAACTTAATCGAGGGTGATTACATCCTAACTCCGATAGTGACATATTAACATGCACTGTATTGTTTACAATCTGTTCATTACACTTTTACAATACATTACATACTACATACTACAATAAATTTTACTATTTATATCGGCATCGCCTTGTACCTTGTATAATTTATGCATATAAATATAAATATGACATTCTCCAGCTTTAAACTTTTGTTTGAATTTACATAACGGTGAAACAATACATATTGTAACTTTAATATGTATAACATAAACAATCCAAAATAACTTGAAATACTATTTTCACCACTGCCTGACTAACAAGGATTAAGTAGTCGTTTCATAATAATAAATATCCATTGTCTGTAAATTGTGAATTATGTTTTATGTTGTAACTATACTGCACTATGTACTATGTGATAATCTATACTATAATCCAAAGGAAGACAGAAACTTTTCTAGCACTCAGTTATGAATACCCGGATAATATTTTCTATATTATACATACTTGTGCTATTAAACTCTTATTGAATGATGAATGTGAGTTTATACAATATCTACTTTATGGCGGTGACTGTGTACTGTATACTTTACACCCTGAGATTTTGCATATTAAGTCATATCACTAATCCTTAACAATAAATAATAGTGCATCATCTCTAGAATGAAACATGACAAAATTTCACTGTCATTTCAATTAGTAGTCTTCTCCTCTTTTATTACTAAATTTACATTCATTCAACTCTTTGAAAATGAACTTTGTACTTAATGCTAAATGCTAAATGTTTAATATGGTACTTAATACTTAATACATGAGTGTGGTTAAGTAGCAATTACAAAAGAATATGTAAGTTGCTCCGCATTCAATTTAAAATTTACAGTTAACCTTCAATAAACAACGCCATTTATTCATAAAACAACTCTTTATAGAGTACTCCAACTCCTCACACTCATAACCCAGTGAGTAAGAAATACGAATTACGAATGCAGTTTGCACCAGCACTATGATATATTTAGTATTTAGGATGCCATGTAAATAAGGAAGAATATAAAATACTTGCTTTGTACTTTGTACTATCACCATCTACCATCATTATAATTGATAATCTAGTAGTAACAAACTAAAACAACTTGAGATATTATCATACACAATAATAATAATAATATGCCCAATGCCCAGGACAAGTTAACAAACTTTTTTCAATTTCTTTTGGACAAGAGTTTAGATAATCATATTAATTTACAACTTGAAACTAGAAACTAGATTAAACTTTAGCCTGACCACCCAACGTGAAAAAATGTTTGCAATGGAGAATTTTTTTTGCATGAATAAAAACCGTAATAATCTACACGTAGTTATTATAAAAGTATATCTTTAATAGTAAAAACTAAACCAAACTTAACACTGTACATACCAATTATTTTTCCAAGATAATCCAAATCCAAATCCAACTCAAACTTTGTTTCAGAGTTCAGAGTTTTCACTACCGAATTACCGTTATTATAAAAACTTGGACTGGAACTGGAGGATGTAAAACTACAAAAGAATACGAAAAAGGAAAAATGGCACTGTGGTAAATAATAAAACACGATCCAGCACTCCTTTTCAATTTCCAAAACTGAACTGTACTCAACTAAAAACTTGATGATTATGCTCATGCAACTATTTTAACTCACACTCTCGATAGCATTAAATCTGTATCACGTAATTCCATGTTATCGCTTATATTGTACATTGTACACTGTGTATAAAATATAAACTACACACTTGAACTCAGGCACACAAACATATAGTATACCTTCTTCGTATGTGTAAAGTTAATTAACGGTCTCACCTCTCCATCGCAAAACACAAGTTACTTTAGTCTTTTATATTTTCCATGTTTCATGTTTTATATCATGAATAGACGACTTGAGCAAACAATATTATACATTATAAACTATACTTTGTGCACTATCCACTATACACTTGATACATTCAACATTATAATATTATAATATTTAAACATAACATGGAAGCATTAGAGAAGTGAAAAATGAAAAGGTGCTAATGTGCGTCAGACCACATATGTATAATGTACATACATATTTTCCATATTCCACTGTTAGTTGTTAGTAGTTAGCAGTCAGTAGCAGTAGCTGCTGTGAACAGAAGATGAAGAAAATGAAGCATAACAAGACTTGTGCATTATTTTTAGCATCTTGTTATCACACAAACACAGAGCAAGTACGAGTAAGGGCAAGTTGGAAAACTAATCACTTAGAAACAAGCCAGTTGAAGAAACATTAGGATTATTATTATTGTTGTTGTTGTTCTATTTGGATTTTATGATGTACAATGTACAAAAGTGGGATCAAAGTACAAATGTAGATACAATATCTATCCTATGTACATTCCACACTAAAAATGTTTTTACCCGGTGAAGTTCAATGTAAAATGTAGAATGCACATTGTACATTGACATTGGTATAAGCTCTACAAAGTAAAAATTACTTGTATAACCACATGTATTAATTTAAACGCACACTCACAAACAAAAACTCGTTCACTTGGTAAATCAGAGGAAAAATCTACGGAACAATGTTTTATATTATTATTACTCTTCACGAACAATCACAAGGTTAGAAAAAGTAAAGATTTGTTTTCAGCACTGCTCCATTCTCTATTCTCCAGTATAGAGTCTCCAGTGTACAGTGTGCAGTGGTGATGAAATTGAAAATGAAACTAACTGCTACAGCTCAAATCTCAAATCAGAGCTACAACTTACTAGTAATGTACATGAAATATCATATGTGTGGATATACCTATAACCTATACGTTCTACTCTCTACTCACAAGTCACCAGTTACCACTCACAGTGTACAATGTACAGTATACAGTGCTCATTGAATGAATATTCATCGATAAATAAAACCTTGCGCCGATAAAGCACAAACACACACATCATCATCATCATCATATCAATACGCATTACATATTACATATTACACATAGTTAATATCATTTACAGTGTACAGCGCCAAAACCATTTATATTCAAATCAAAATCATAAAGATAATAATAATAATAATATACTACACACAGCATAGTCAGTAGTGATAAATATAAAATATAAAAGTATAATCCTCACTCTCAGCTCATTACTATTTTCCGTGCACTACATGTATATTAAACTATGCGTATACATTACATAATGTTTAATAATATGCTTTTTAATATCTCTTATGCACTACACATTCCTACTTTAATACAGCGTAAGACAGTCTTAAATTCTCCAATGAACTAAACTGTACACTGTACACATTTACACAGGCATGAATAGAAAACATAAGCACAGCCAATCTGCTTTGTATTAAATATACCATAGTTTAGCTTTGCTCTTTGTCACTTTCCCCTCCCTATTATCAACAGGCAAAATGCAAAGGTAAAGTATATAGTATACAGTATACAGTATCTTGAATCTTATCAATCACATTGTACTTTTATAAACATCAAACATCATTTAAGTAGACGTGTACAATGTACAATGTACATTGTACAGGTACGATATATTTGAACAAAAACCAACAACTCTCACTCCTACATCCTCGCAATTACATTATGCTAAGTAAATACTTGAGTGTTGAATGTTGAATGCCTACTCACTGCTCACATTGATTTTCGACGTCGACTTCAACTTGGACTTTAACATTGGTTACTAGCTTTCTTGTGTTCTGTGTCTCGGATTTTTAATGGCTTGTTCTTTGTTTAAACAGTCATTACAAGATATTACTTTGTCAAATCCAAAATCCCAATCTTGATGATGTGTGGAATAATGACAGAATCTTTTATTATGTAAAAGAACAAAAAAACTATCTACTATTTGCTATTTACTATTTACACACTACATTCTAAATTCTAAATACAACATATCATACATTTGATATTCGGTATATGATGAAAGACGTTTAATAAAAAAATTCCCTTGTAAAACTCTTCCACATCTAAAGGAAAGAAGATTCGAGACATATCAAGATTCAAGATGAAGTAGAAATAAGATATAAGATATTGTTCCGTCATTCATATGTTAAAGTAAACAAGTTGAAAGTTAAATGCTCAACACTCAACACCAACGACGGCAAAAACAAGAGAAAACGACAGACAAGATGGGAAAATCCATAGTGGAGTGGAGCAATATGATATACTATATGATATGACATGATATATTTAATAAGTAATAAGTAATACGCCAATGAGACTCTCAGAAAAGTAAAGAAAATATAATACGTATAAATAATATTAAAAGAGGTATGTATAGAAAACATTATTGATAGAGTCAGTCCAGTCACAAGCTTATGTACAATTGACAACACTGGACACACTTCAGGGAAACGTTTCTGATCACTATTATGTCAATGGGGAGGATGATTATTATTACGTAACCTATAAATAAACACGTAATAATACGTTATGCCCACGTTATTAGTGATATAATTTTACTAGCAGTCAATACTGAATATAGAATATTATGGGCGAAACATGGATATGCATAATATACAATCTACAATCCATAATACTTGTAATTTCAAACAAGGATCAAATATAGAAATGAGAGGGAGGAAAAAGAGGACGAGGAAGAAAAAAAAACAAGAGTTTTATCTTTCTCTATATTATTATACATTATACACTATACACTAGCAAACATGAAACAAGATACAAGTCATTATTTGCACTCTAAAATACTCAAAAGTTCTACATTCTACACTTCTGCATTAGCATCATTTCATGTTCAGTGTTCCATCAGAGGCATATCTTTATCTCCAGTATTATGCATTTTTTACTTGTACGTGTAATATAAATCCATGATGACTGATGACGATGATTTAAAATAAAATATGAACTGTGAGTGTCTTCATCTACAGATAATCCATGCATAAAACATGTACAAAATGTACAGAGTAAAGAGTAACAAGTAAAAACTATAAGCGTGTGTGTAGTGTGTAGGATGTAGAATGTAGTATGATACGATAGATACTCCCATCTAGTTTTAGCTTCTGGCTCCTGTCTTGTGTACATTATATTTAGTAGGAAATTTTGTCTCATAAATTATTGAAAGAATTTCTTTCAGCATAATAAAGTATAAAGTATAAGCCAAAAGTATCAGCCATGTTATGCTAGTGTGTATATGTGTCTATCGCATGCAACTCAATATGATTATGTTTTTTTTTGTCTCTGGATACTGAATCCTGGATACATGGCGTATGTAAAATAGTATCACAATTTAATGGTCTAATGTCATGTCATGCAGTTAACGAGGATGACAGTCTATCTAAAATAAGTCAAAGTGATGTACAAGTACAAGTACGTTGTACATTGTACATGAGTATTTCTCAACCTGTGCTACTAACATGTCATAAAAGTAAAGACTCACACCGTCATAACTACGAACTTGGAACTAGTGTGTAGATTATAGACATTTCTGCTAATAACTACGCACAACACAGAATTTAGAATGTACATGAATATATGTTGTATCTGTGCTCTTGATTTTAGATTCTAGATTCTGGATGGGTAGGCAAATGTCGAGCTGTCGTTAAAGTTATCTCTGTCGTCAACGTCGGAGATTATTTACTCACTATTATCAATGAATGTCAAACCTTAAACCTTAATGGGCGCGTTTTCTCTCTGTTTACATGTATTCACTGTACATTGAACACTCTACTCTCTACACTACTACACTTTCTACACAGTGTACGGTGTACCTAAATTCTTTAAAATTCCATGATCCTCCATGTTCCATGTTTCATACTTTTCAATGACATGTGAAATTCGTACAACGGGCTTAAAATTCTATGAAAACTCCCAATGAGGAATTTTCAATGTACATTCTACATTCTACAGTCTATACAAAATTTAGCAACAACCTACAACCACGACGATATTACATTATATTACATTTTAGGCTCTTTATACTTCTAAAAAATTGCTATAAATTTACATATTTCTACTGAAGCACAATATATTTATAGATATACTCGTTTTTAACTTTTAACACACCGTGCCCTACTCCTGTATCTTTCTTTCATTTTTCTCTCTAGTGTTAATAAAAAGTCTCTACCGTGTACATTCTACATTGTACATTGTACACAAACAAACATGCAAGGGCAATTGAAATTGTGATTGCGATTGTGTTTCGGATTTCATGCAGTGTCAGAGTTTCGGTGTTGCAGGAGTACTTGAATATTGAATAACCTTATGTTACAAAAGGTTGTGCAAATAACTTGCCAAGTTAATGCATCATTTCACGTCAAGTGTTTCAGTTTTACGGCAATTTGACATGACATGCATCCTCGTCAGTCAATTCACCTAACATGAAAAATACACATGTACATTGTACATGCGTGCATATGATGTACGATCTACGTTGCATGAATTGAAAATTGAATTCAGCACCAACTCTTTTCCATCCTTTCTCATGTTTTTTTCCATGCCATTCCATTCCAATTCCATGTTTGTTTTGTGTACTTTCCTACTTTCCCATGTTCTTGGAATTGGGCAGTGTAATCTTTTCGATTTTCGACAGTGTAAATAGTAAATAGACAACGCTTAACTCTTCACTCGTCACTCGTCAGCCATCAAACAACCACAGGAAAAAAAGAGAGATATCGTACCAACTAAACCTAGTTGATTCTTGATTCTTGATAAATAAATAAATCCAGAGAGTGATAAATGATAAATCCATCATAAAATACAAAATACACAGACAGTCATAAAACATAAAACTGTGTGTATGATTACACATTACACATAACTGCACAACTGCATGTGTTCTACACTGTTGACTGTACACTGCACAATGAACTGTGTACACAAATCCAGTGACCTGTGACCATGTAATTTTTTAATTTTGATTTTATACAGTGGAAATTAAATTCACACCAGAAATTGAAAACTTTTTAAATGAAAAACACGAAGCATGAACAATAAAGAGAAAATAAATAAATTTTATAAAAGCTCGACGTATCACGAAATGACTACTATGATTCTCTCGTCTACCGTTCAGTCAAATTGAATCTGAATCAAAGAAAAAAGCTATGCATTATACATTACACATTATGCATTATACGCATGTGTGTAGTAAATAGCGAGGCATGAAAAGAGGAAAATGAAAAGAATGTGAGAAAGACATGCAGACCTGTAGTAAAAATTGTAATAAGACATTACGGAAACGTTCTCACAGTCAAATTATTAATACTTAATACGGAAGACGTGGCTAAGGAAAGAAAAGAAAGAAATGAAATGAACAAAGAGAGAGAAAGGAAAGGAAAAACTCATAATGGTTACACTGAATAGACGGACACAGCGGGAGAACCTCACAGCATTTGCAGTTAGTTCAACTTACAAGTCTATCACGGAGAAAAAACAAGTCATTGTATCTAGAATCTAGAATCTAGCATCTAGAACTAGAATCTGATGGAATACAGAAAGAAGAATGGAGAATTTAGAACGAAAGGGAAAAGCATACATTAGGATGGTCAAAACATTTTGCCTCCTCAAAATTCAACATTTAAAATGAAATGATTAATAAATTTTGTAATACTGTGGCACTAATTTCAATTTTTCTTAAAAAATTACTTTTCTAAAATAGTACAAAATTTTCTATTTTTCTCCTGGTAAAACAAGAGAAATTCGAAAAGAACTGTTTTAAGAAATAACCACTCTTTTTCACTGCTAACTGTTCACTGGCTAATTTTACAGTTGGAGCTTGGAGTTTGGACCAGTCTATTTCATAATATGTGTACAAACCAAAAACTATAAAAAATAAAACATGGGAATGAAATAGGAAAAGTCATGTTTATTTTCAATACTTTGAAATATACATGTGTAAAACATGAGGAATGTATTGGAAGTGGAGAGGAATAAAAAAAGTGGGGATATGAATAGAACAGTGCAGTAAAGTACAGACTGGAACTTGGGACTTGGAACCGAAACCGAGAGAAGTATGTAACTCTTCTTGTTCTTACTGGAAGACGTCTATTACATGTATAAAGTATAAAGTTGTTGAAATTTTTCTTCCCTCGAGCCAGCGAACGCTCATAAAAGTCATTCAAATTTCCAAGTGAGATTCCTTTCGCTGCAGGTAGAACTCCAGTGATTTGCTACTTGAGCACGAACTCTTTCAAATTATGTTGTTGCCCATGATGTACAATGTAGAATGTAGAATGTAAAGCCCGATACAGATACAGATACAGGCAGACGCATGGAACATGTTATGTAGTATGTAGTATGTAGTCTACCGTCTTCTCGTTCTGTCGACCAAAAACCATGGCCATAGTCATGTACTATACTGTATTTTATTTTATGGTATACATGAAACATGGAACATGGAACGCGGATGATCGACTGAACCACCGAAGAAACTTAAAAAAAAAAGAATGCATACACAATATACTTACAACTTACACACACATTCCCATTCACATTCGTACCTCTAGAATACAACATCAACTTTTTTACCCACTTTTTCCTTCCTCGACCATACTTACTTTGTCATATGTTTTTCCATTTCTTTTTTCTACACTCACTTTCTTTCATCAGGAAAATGTACATTGTACATACATGTACAAAAATAAAAGTTGTTCATCCTTCATCGTTCTTTGCAGCTTGCACATTGTACATTGTACATAGTTCATACTTCACTGTGGAAAACTTTGGGGCTATCCGGCCTGAAGACGAAAACGAAGAATTCCAGTAATTCTTCGTCTTCAACCACGCACAATGTTCAATGTTCAATGTACAACATAATAATTTAAATCTTTTTTGGTATCTGACGATCCATCTCTTCATACTTTGTACATTGTACCCTGTACAATGCCTTGTGCATGTTACTTGCAGAACTTATCGTCGACTGAATGACTTGAACATCTGAAGAAAGAGAATCACGAGTCAATTGAGGAGTAACACACATAAAACACACGTACATATTTACTGTTCAACAAAAGTGCGTTTGTGCGTCGGAACCCAGAAAGTTAAAAAACTTGTGATGAAATCAAGATTCAAGATTCAAGATTCAAGAATCAAGGTTGTTGAGCATTTGTGGCAGCGACGAGTTCTTTTAGGAGTAGGAGTAGAAGAAGAAGTAGGAAAGGAAAGGGAAGAGTTGGACATTGCATGTATATACATATTATGAAGATGTGAAGATGGAGATGACAGAACAGCAGGGTGTCCAAATTTCATCCCCACTTCATCTTTCCTCCTAATAACTCTATAAAGTCCAATTGCAATTCCATTCCCTTTCCCATTCCCATTGTATTCATTCTATTCCATGTTCCATTTTACTCAACTCTACGTCCCACATCCTACATTCTACAGTCCAATTTCCACACACACACACACACACACAGTTAAACTCATTTCCAATTTCCAATCCAGGAATATCTGTATTCTGTATTGTACCAAGGCCCAATTGACTTGAATATGAAACAACCTTTCAATTTTGTTTATTTTTCCATTTCTCACACTTTCCACTTTGCTTGGTTCAACTGAGTGTTGTAGTGTATAAAGTATAAAGCATAAAGTTTCATCAAAGAACGCCGAATTGGAGTTTCAAATACTCTTGATTTTTGATTTTTGATCATGTCCATAATTGTCATCATAATTATTTTTCATCCAGCACAAACACTTACAAGTGTATGCTTTAAATAGTGAATAGTGATGAAAACCTAATATTAAATATAAAATACTACCGTCAACCATCAACCATCAAGAATAATGATTAATGATTAATAACATATTTTATACAGTACAGATATACTTGAGCCTTTTGAAGAGCCAAACAACGAGAACAACTAAACTGATTTCATCATGAATAAAATTCAGCATTTCATTCTCGAATTGAGCTTTGAATGCCGGAAAATGAGCATGAACAAAAACTAAAAGGATGAGCATGTGAATGATGAATACTTTATACTTCATACTCAATACTCTGAAACCTGAAAGGTTTGAAAAGAATACACACACATGTTTTTATGAGCTGGACATTTCTCTAATAGACAAATCAAAAATCAAAGTTTAATTAAATAAAAGGAGCAAAAATAAATCCATCTCTATTTTCTATACACATTTTGTACCTCTCCATAATTGAAACTTCATGAAGCAGAAGTAGTGTTTTAATATTTCAAACTGTGGACATTTCAGAGAACACAATATTGTAATTTATAATTCTCAACAAAGGTCGTCTTCTCCTCACCATACAAAAATATATTTTCTCATTAAAAGTTCCATGTCCAACATAAAATCGTCGGGATAAAAACATTTTCTCATTCACATCAACTTGAACATTTACTTGAATTCATTCGCTGTTCATAAAAGCGGGAAAACGATGGAGAAGAAGGAGAAAAGGATCATCAGACAAGAAAGAGAAATCATTTGTTTGATCTCAACTTTTAGGTATGGAAGTCAATCGAAATTCCAGAAACCTCAATCTCCATCTCAATTTCTCTTACTCCAAACTTCATGACTCCACATTCACAGTCCAAATCCAAATCAAAATCCAAGTCCAAGTCCAAGTCGAACCCCAAGATATCAACTACAACTTTTTGCAAAAAAAAGTTTACTCCGGACTCAAGACTCAAGACTTGCTCAATCCTTGGGATATAAAAAATACCAAGAAGAAAAAAAACTAGGAGAAAAGTGATAAGAGAGACTGGAGCAAATTGGGAATATGTGTCATCCGTCAGTAGATGTTACCCATCTCCATCTCTTCCTTCCCAATGTACAATATCTTATCCTTTCAGTAAATGTCCTAATGACCAAAAAACAATTTGAAAGAGGCGAAAAAAGAAAAAAAAGGCCTCAGGAATCAGAATCAGAATCTGAATCAGATTTATGTATGCATACATCATCTCATACTTTTCTACGCAAAAAACTCCAACTCAACCACGCATAATCTTCCTAACACCAAACTGTCTACACTCTAAACTCTACATTCTGCACACTAAAATCTATGTAAAAACCCAAGCACCAAGTACAGATTCAACATTCTACATTCTAAAGTCTACAAAAAAAAGGTTGGAAAAGAATCTCTCCCCTTACTTCATTTTCCTTCTGAAAGCTGGAAAAAGTTTTAATTAAGGATTGGCTAAAAGAACGCCTTTCTGTCTTTCTATCTTTTTTTTACTACATCCTTGTGCTATCTTGAATTCCATTTTTATGTAAGACCAAGTCCAACGCTGGATTTTTATAACCGAAAAAAACTTACGCACACAGACGGAGAAAACTCTTTTTCGTTCTTTTTTTTATCTCTTTTGAATTCCTGTCTGTGGAATAGCTTTCAACTTGAGCGTTGAACGTTGAACGTGAATGTTGAACGAACGAACCAACGAAAAAACGTACGAGCAGTCAAGTTCTGTCTAAAGTCTGGAGTCTGGAAGTAGATAATCTAAAATTGAACGTTTCTGTTCTCTCTCTCCCTCACTTTAAAATATCTACTCTACGCATTCTCTCTTATACGAATATGACTTTCACTCACAAACCTTGTATCAACTTTTACTCACTTGACTTGAATTGGATTGAACGTCAAGTCACTATTCAGTGCTCAGTTTTCAGTGTTTGTCTAGTTTCTAGTCTCTAGTCTCTTTTCGAAATGTATCCACCTTTCTAGAAAACTTTCTCCTTTTCCTCCGTAGACTTGGATGTATTCGTATCCAACGTCAAATTACAATCATACGACATCTATCAAAAGCTCTAGTCTCAAGTTTAAAGTCTGCAGTCAAAACAATAAAATTGGGCTTCAGTTTTATGGAAGGAAAAAAATCTAGATAAATTGTAAATTAGCAAGATCATCCTCATTTTTGTCTTACAATTAAGAAATATCTTGTTTTACAAATACAAGGTACAGTATGAAATATTACAAAATGTACAATGAACAATTAATAGCAAATCAATTGAAAATTCAAACTACCTTCAGCATTGAATAAAAATTCAATAGATTTTATAGTCGTGGGAGGTACGAATCTAAAAAAGAAATTATTAGGAAAGGTAAAGAAATGTTTTTCCCTTTCCTTTTCATTTCCCTCTTGACTTTTTCCTTGTGTACAGTGTACAGAGCATGGAGGATGGAAAAATGGTAAAAATGGTGCATTATTGGAGGAAGTGGGAAGTCTAATATATCCTAGTGCTGTATTCTGTATGCTGTGTACGGTATGGTGTATGATGATGGAATCAAAAGCGGTTAAAAGTGTATAAGTGCCGATTTAATCGAATGAACGCACTCAACCTAAGTGAATTCAGGAAATCATTTTTTCCTCCTCTCTCCCTCTTTCTCTCACTTCTTTCTTCAATCTCACTCTCAATTTCTCCGTTCAAAAGCGGTTACTAAATTCCTCCTCCACTTACTGTATTCCTCCTATTCCTTCCTCCACACGTCACATTTAAAGCCACCATACAATATACACTGTACACTATACAATATACATATAATGAGAAATGAGAGTTTTCTCCGTCCACTTTTTCCTTTCCCCTACCCATCGTTTAACACAATAACCCAACCGAGAACCAAGAACCAAGAAGCAAAAAGAAGGAACAAATCAAGCACCAAACTCCACATGTGTGACTTGTGTATGTATCTTGAACATTGAGCATATTCCCATATCCAATGTATTGGTAATGCTTAATGCTCTATATCAAATATCAATCTAAACGAAACCAATATTCGAATCCGAATCCCAGCCCATGTGCTTTTTTCAACTGTACACAAACATACTACAAAACACATGTAAAACATTGAGATGCAGATACGCATACAGGATTCAGGATACATGCACAATTTTTTCCACTGCTGTTGATCTCGCCAAACTTACCAACTTCAAATCCAACTCTGAATCCATCTGTGTACATTCTAAACGTGCACAATGTACAATGTATACATGCGGACTCTTACTCAGAGACTACAAGTGGAAAGTTGAATAGGAATAGGAATAGGTAAGTAAACCATAAAAGCATTTGGCCATAAAAATCATCCAAGTTTCCCATATATATTTTCCTTTTCTCCCACTCCCCTTCGCCTCCATCTTCCATCTTCCATCTTCCATCTCACTTTTATTTTCTTCACCCTTCGTTCAATGCTCAATGCTCAGTGCTG
>JABASP010002013.1:0-23434 GCA_019776565.1 Sminthurinus signatus | reverse complement strand
GTCACAAACTCATGTTTCAAACTTCAGCCCGGAAGGGTTTTAGGATTTTCATTCAATAAATTCAAGCAACTATTCCATTCATGTATAGAAATTAATTTCAAGTTAGTGGTAAATGGCAAAGTATTTATAAGCATGGCATTGGAATCTCATTCTGACTGCATGCAAACTTTATAAATTATAACGCACGTCATTGTACATTAATTTTTTTCCTTGTTTCTTCTCTCTCTCTCGTTATATTTTAGTTTTGTAGCTCATTGTCTGAGTTTTTTTGAGCATACACAATACATTTGTTTCCGCTACTTGGAACAAAATACAAAGAAACTGCAAAGGGACAAAATTCGAGAATATTTTACATACTACTTCCAAATTTTTACTAAAAGCTGAATACAGAAAGTGAGAGAGAAAGAAAGAACTGGATTTTGTTTTGTCGGTATGGATGTGGGCGACATTTGTGAGTGTACTCATCCACAATGTACATTGTACCTTGTACCTTGTACACTCTTTCAATTTTCAAGTTTCATTCAATTTTCGTACAAAGGAAAGGACGTGCATTAACTAAGCCAGGCACACTAAGAGCTTACAACCAGCAAAACCAAAAACCAAATATTGAACACACACAAAAGTAAAGGGAGCTCTACTAGAGCCAACTATAGAAACTAGAAACCAAAGCTAAAAGCTGTAGAGACAAAATAATGTTGACATAAAGGACGGCGAATAATAATTAACAGAAATGAAGTACTATAGTGCAAACTGTAATTAATAAAGAATCCGTGTTGCACAAAAACACTGACAATGGAACGGGACAACAACAACAAGAAGCAAGTATTTAAAATCCACAAACCACAGAAGACTACACATATTATAATACATAATACACATACACTATAAAATTACATGGAGCTTTGAATATTGAACATTGAACATACATTCACCAAAGGCTTTTCCTAGAAAGCCCAAATAGTGGTCAATTTAAGAAAATTAAACATCCATAATAATTAGTAAACATCCATTGTCTAAATATACGGTCCGTGCATATGTAATGATTTGCTTAAAACAACTTTTGATGGTACAAAATCAACATTGTCACATCAAAAAGTTGCACCAAAAGTCTCTCTCTCTCTACTCTGTAGAGCTACTGACTTTTAACATAAAATGCAGTAAATTTTCAAGTACAAGTGGTGTACAATGTGCGGATTCAAATCCAATCTGATTTCTGTGTATTTGGCAATCGATTATTTCTATCAAGTTTCATCCGCACATCTAGAAAAATCATTAATTATCTATCTAGGTAAATCCTTTGGAACAAACGGTCATTTCAACTAGAATTTAAGTTCATTCTTCTGTAAGTGTCAAATGTCTCATCAAAATCCATCAAAGATTTTTAGATTCTTATCACTGATCATACTTAGTCTATAAGCTGTTAAACACCAAACATTGAACATGAAATAAATGGACTACTCTATATTTTATATAAATAATTAACAACTCCATTCACATGTGCCATTAAATTGCGTGGAACCCTCACAGTTTTGAAATTTTTTGTAAGATATTGTACGGATACACACAAGTTAAGAAATGAAAAGAGTATTTGTATACATGTACAATGCACATCCAATATCCAATACACAATACATTTCTTAGTTGAATGATGACTACTGTGTGTGACGACATTCCAAATCATCATCTTCATTTTCATCACAAGATTCTTGACGTGTGCATGGTTTATAAATAGCGAGAAAAGGAAGAAAGTAAAATCCAAAAGAAGCCCAAAACCCGCATCAAATGTCCATGCACCATGCACAAATTGTAGAGAATTGACTTTCTTCTTAGCCTTTTGATTGTAGTTTAAATTAATACAATATATAATATAGGTATGTACATTCAGAGTGATTGTACAATCACTCAGAAAATAGACGAAGAAAGAAAGTGAAAGTAGTGAAAGTGAGTTTTAGTTTCAACAATAGTTCAGCTATACACATACTGTGTTCTGTGAAACTATGTAATAGATTATACATCTGCAGTGGTTTGTTAGTTCCAATTTCCAATTAAGCTTGGTCTAATCATAACATAAGCTGCTGTTGATGGAGGGTGAGGAATGGAGAATGAAGACGCTCTCTCTTTTTCCCGTCTAATTCCTTGTAATTTAGTTTATGCGGTACTTCTCCAGCCTACAGTCTCCTACCAAACAAATGGATATTATACACATGTAACATGTAACGTATCCACTATTTACAATGTACAATGTACATAGTCAAACCCCATTTCTTTGTAGACTAATCTTCACAAAGACTCCTTTATGTATCTTCCTCCGTGTACTCTTTTTATTATATATTGTACTTTCTTTTCCTTCTTCTTCTTTTCCCTTCTCTACAAAATACTATCCAAAATCCACACAATCAAAATCTTAACGTGGAATCACTTTTCTCTTTAATCCGTTCAGAAGCAACTTTAACAGTTACCCCTTGTTTATTATTCCGTACATACACGATAAAAGGACATGCGATTGACAATAGATATGATATAGCTACACTACTTACTTATTACATATGCACAAAAGAGGAAATACTCTCATTCAAAAGCCTTGAATGTTGAATGTTGATGGTTGTGACTTGAGACTTGAGAATAAGAGAAACCACAACGTTCCAGAACAATCCACTTTTGTTAAATGTTGAGCATTTTTGTTAAATGTTGAGCAGCACGAGAGATGGCATATTATATTTCTCATACAACAAATACAGCCAGTCTTATTGTGTATTGGTGGTCTTTTTACAGTTATTAAATATTACAGTCAACTATCTAAATTCTGAGTTGTGAAAGTAGGATTTTTTGTTTGTAATCAGTAACCAGTAATATGTAAATTTCAATCTTGAACCTCTCAAAGTTATTATTACATATTAAGTAATAAATGATGAAGTGGGCAGTATTACCCTGCTCGAACTTTTCTGTACAGCATATTATTCGATTCTATATTCCATATGGTGTACGGTGGTAGAATAACTTTAAAAACACTAATTTCCCATGACACATTTGTCATGGGCAAGTTTATAAATTATTCTTCCCGATTGTATTGTACGGAGAGTTGTAGTTATAATTAGATGGAAACCTTTTCGTTGACATTTGATAAATTGTGAATTGTTTGCTTGGTACAACATTACTACTATTTACTATTATTAGTCGACAGCTTGACTTTTGACTTTTGACAAAGTGTAGGTGTAACTTCAGAACCCGTGATAAACTATGAACTATGTTGAATACTTAAAAATACAACATGAACGAAACAAACGGAATTTGAGACGACAATAATCATTACAAAATAGGAGAGAAATAGACAAGGAACAAAGTAACTTTATTCTTCAGTTGTAAGTTGGAAGTCATAATAATATTACTAAATGCTGTAATCTCTACATTCTACATTCTACACACGTGACTATTTTGAGCACAAAGTATGGCAGTGGCAGGATGTTAGAACCAAAGTTTTGGAGTCCGTGCTCCAAAGCAACAGTTGTCGCCTGTTAATAAAGAGGAATATTATTAGTTCCTCAATTCATGAGTACAGTTTGATCATGTGTCGTGTGCGAAAGATGTTGTCAAATGTTCATTGTTCATTTATATTTCACTTCCTATTTCCTACTCTTTACCTCTAGATCTTTGTTTGTTTCCCTGAATTCGTCAAGTTTAGAGTGAAACTAAATTATTTCATATGAATGAATGAAAATTTTAAGGTGTATAATCTGTACATATTTGTAAATGAAATTACTAACAAACTACGTTTCAGTTCAAACAAACATTGGGAATTTACTATACCAAATATCTACGATCTACGTCCCTCACCTTCAACTTGCAGCATCATGAAAAGTACGCATAAAAATAAATTTCACTGTAAAACTTGGGTTCTCCGTAGTTCGCAGTTATACAAGTTACAAGCTAAGGTACAAAATCCCTTGACCTTTTCATTCCAAGATGAACTTGAGATTTGAACAATAAGGTTTGAATGACCAAGATTTAATCTACAATATAAAATTCAAGAACAAAAAGCTTCTATTTATGATTTTACTAGTACGAATGTCAAATACATACGTACAATGTACATTGTACATAGACATGCTCAAAAAAACCTTCGCCACCCTCAATCCTTATAATAAAAACAAACAGAGACACACATAAAAGATGAAGTGTACTCATTTTCCTTGTGTCTTTTATCTTTTATTTTACTTTATATTCATATTCTTCTTTCATGCATAAAAATACCATTCAATGCGTCAAATGCGTTTCTTGTGGCTAGATTTTATCTTTTATCTGACTGTTTTCTTCATCTGAATTCTGAATTTCTCAAAGTTGAAAGTTGAAGTGCTAGTCTAGATTCTAGATACATTCATTTATTTATTTACTCTTGTATAAAAAAAGTAATACAAAACGGAGATTGCTGTAATAGGCACAGCGTATCTTCAAAATCTACCATTGTTTTACTTTGCTTCTGACATCCCTCATCTCAACGTTGATCGATACATCTTTATCGCGTCATTGCCATCATTATGAAGGATTCTTCATCCTCCTCCCAGTTTTCCCTTGCATACACAGACACATACAATAATAAATAATAATGCGGGAGCGGAAGAGTACAATATACATTTTCCATTCTACTGTAAATGTACAAGATTACAACATTACAGATACACACAATGTACGCCACACTTTTACGACGTACCATGCACCATACATGTTGAAGAGGGAAATAAAGAAGAAAGCAGTTATAAAGTATATTATGCTAATCATGGGTTATTCTTCTTCTAATCTCAATCCTACTATCTGTATTCTGTATACATGCAAAAAACTTTGAATATATAGACTAAATAGAATACTAAATTGTCTCATCTCTTTTTTCCCAACATACTTTTCATCTCAACGCTCAACGCTCAATTCTCAATGCTACGCAATTATCCTCATCATTTCCCCCACATTCTTCCACATTCAGCATTCATTGGAATAAAACAGTATGGAGGCAGAAACCTTGAAAGTAAATGTTCAACCAACGAGAAAAAATATAGGGAATTGAACGGAAATTTAAAATCTTTTTCTGCGTAACATATTTCATAATGAGATCTCGCCATCTGAAAGCGTATTTCATTTTTATTTGGTACATTGTACGTAGTCGTACATGATGGGTAATTTTCTAGTAATATTAGTTTGAGTTTCATAATATATTATCTAAAATACTAAGAAAAAATTGAAACGAGGTGAATCCACTATTCTATTATCCAGTCGTTTTGCAATGTACAAATTAATACAAATCTCTCATACTTTTCTTTATTCATGATTCATATTACACTATGTATTATATACCAGCAAAGGAAAGCTGTAGAACTTTTACAAGAAACAATGTAGATAGAATGTAGAGGAGGAACATATTTTATGTTGGTTCCTAGTTGCTAGTTACTAGTTACTATAGTCGTTGAAATGAATTCGTGGGAGTTCAACATGAAGAATGAAGACTAATGAAATAAAGCATCAGACAGAAAAACAAGACGGGAAAATGTGTCTTGAGCCTTAAACAATTCCCATACAGAATACTGTACAAAGTATATGAACTTACTTATCGTTAGTACTGTGACCAAAAGCATTATGCGAAGGATGAACTAAATTCGGCATACAAATGAAATTCTGTTAAGTAGGATTAGTGTATCATACATATAAAATAATGTAGAAAATAGAATGCTTCAAAAATTTCCCAAAATGCTTGTTTCTATCTCTCAAAATCAACAATCATCATATACATGTACAATGTACAAGATAAATATATAATACGGCAGCATAGGGCATTTTACACTTTACACACGCAACTGGACATGACGTGCCAAGACTAAAGATAGAAAGGAAAAATTAGACAAACTAAAATGAAAACTTTGAGCACTGTGCGTCATTTTAAGTTTTGATGAAACTTTGTTTTTCTTTTATCAGTAAAATGAACCCGTATTCACGATTCACGAATCCAAATTCTCAAGTACATAGCATTTTGTTAGTTTTTGTTGTTTCTAGTCTCTACGTTTCTATTTCCTACGCTTTCACTGCGTGTCTCCACATTATTTTTATTTAAAGCTTGTGTAGAAAACAGAAAACAGAGTTATGCATTAAACATAAACTAAATTTTGAATTTTCATTGTGGGTATTATTACTCGTGATGAAAACTTTTATACGACTTGACCTTTTAGGTTAAATTATGTTTTGTGTTTTGTGTAATGCTTGGAATTTATAGCGTACTCTATACTTTATTTATTTACAAAATTACTTTTGTCATCGGTTACCAGCTACCAGATAAATTGATCTATGGACTATGGTCTGTCTGTATTCAAAGAAATTGTGAATTCATAAAAACGGAATGCTTTTATAATGTATATAATGTTTTCTAATCATATTTATCATGAAGCATGATACTGTTTTACTGTATCAAGTATCTTGGATGGATGTCTAAATATGATTGTACAAGATACAAGATGTAGGACAAAGTACAACCTTTTACTCTTTCTTTTGTGTCACTAGATCTTACTCCTGTAACTTGTTCCTTGTAATCCAAACTTAAATTGGGGTTATAATAATAATGATAATAATTATGATTACAAAATAAAATATTTTGCATGTACCCTGTTTTACACAAAGGCTAATATCTTTCTTGCTAATAAGATGAATAGAAGACACGGTAATGCTTCTCCATTTCGGAATTTGGAACGTGATCTAAAATCTGAAAAGGGCTTCAGAGACAAATAATGTGAGCTCATAACTCAGAATCAGGATATGTAGTACAAAGTACAAAGTAAATAGTAAAATTAGCTCACACACACTATACAATATGCAATATACACTGTAGACAGTAGATATATATTTTACAGTAGGTTTTAGTCCCTGTATACTGTATACTGTATATGCGATTTCAGTTTTTCCTTACAAAATATAATAGCCTTTTGTTTACCTATCTTTGAAGGTGCAGTGAAAAGGAGTGTATTATTAGGAATTCCTTGGAATTCTATTCTGAACGACATACTAGTATACTATTACCATAGTTTATAAGATACAAAATCCTAATTCAAAGGACATCAAGAATTCAAACCCTAGAATACAGACATTAGACATGGAGTGAAAAGTTTAAAAGTGTAACACTGAAACTGTAAAACAGTCTGGATTGTACCATATATAGACTGTACAGTGTACATTGTACATTGTTGTACGTAGGTTTGTGTAAAATGTAAAATATACAAAAAGTGTGCTATTTTAGCATATATATATTTCTGTGGTCATAACCGTAAGACATAAGGCACAAGACATGGGACGAGACCTAATGGACCCAGACTTTGTACACATAGAATAAAGAAGAAAGAGCGTAGACCAAAAACCACAAACCAAAGATGGGGGATGTATGTATGTATTGTTTATGTAATTGGGATTAGAATGACTCCCTCGGAAACTCATTAAACAATGTATACATGCGGCAGACAATGTACGAGCCAGACTTTACGACAGTCAAGGGATTGAATATATTCGCTTTTCTTTGGATTCTAATCTATTTTCTTTCGCTTGTCTTGTTCAAGTTCCACAGACAAGAGTCAAGTTTCAACTTGTGTACTTTCTCCCACTTTCTTCCACTGGAAAATATCACAAGAACTTTTAACATCTTAACAGAATACCTTTTACTTTGAATTCAAAGTTCCTCTGATATGTGACTCATTCATCTATACATGCATAGGTATACAAAATATATACATTGCATCGTATATCGTATTATGTGAACCGTATTCATTCAACAGATGAATACTCTTTGTCGGTTCTTGGCCCCACGCATAATGAAGTGTTATATAGGATGAGGGATGAATAATATATTTTAAGACAATTAAAATATACGACGTTGACATTTGATGACAAAGGCAAAAGACAGACGTCTAATATTTCAAATCAGTATAATATTTTGTAATTTGATAACTTGTTCCGGAATTTCATCATTATACATAAATTACTTAATCATGTTACTTTTGTTTACGATCCGCATTAATCACATTTCATAATCTATCATCATAATAATGATAATATTGGCATCCGAGATCGCTCATTCTCTTATTGTTAAGTTTTGAGCCTTATGAAAATAATATGAAACTTGAAGGAATTACTTTAGACTTTAGACGTTGATTGTACAATATACTTAAACATATTACATTTAATACTTTGTCACCCCCATTCTCTATATTATTCTAAACTCTAAACCAATTGTTTTAAAAGTTTGGTATTTTCACTACAGACCACGGATGCACACTTAATATTTCTTATTGATCCAATCAAATCATTTGACAATTTCAAGTAAACTTTACTTTATCAGGGTAAATTTGAAAACAAGATAACACTAAATACAAAACCAGAGATCAGAAATCTCATCTCATTCACATGGAGGAACTGCTTTTAGCATTCAATACTATAGTAAATGAGGAATTAATAACGAGAGATGACGTGACACACCACAAAATTTTATACAATTTATTGTACATTAATGTTTAACATTAATGCAAATTGGGGTAGAAAGTAGAATCCAACTATCAAATTATCATTACAATTTTCAGATTAAATTTCATGTACTATAAACTATAAGGATGAAAACGAAAGCGAAGGGTTTAATTGAATCAGCATGTCTAATGTCCATCTTGATTTCAACAATTACTTTTGTGATGACAAAATTTTACGCGGATGTCGCATTAAATCCTACAGTAATACTTACGAGAAATAGAAATAGAAAGAGACAGAGGTAGTCAAAATAGCTCACTTTTACTCTCATCATCATCATGAACAACGTCAGTAGATATTTGGAGCAAACTGGGTGGAAGGAAGAAGGAAACCAGAGAGAAAATAGAACTACGTGATGTTCAACCATGTACCGACTACGTTAACAAAAACCCACGCACACCAAAAGAATCCAGAATCCAGTTCACCCATCATCACATTTTACAGACATCTATCGGCCATTAGCACACATCATGTAGGCAAAGTAGTTATGCACACATAATACATATCATAACTTTGTATGTTTTGAATTTTGTACTAATAATAATCACTAATCACTATTTCTGAGCTTCCTCTATTTAAACATTTTCAATTTTTATTATGGACTTGTAGGACTTCGACCCGGGAAACGTACACAAACACACACTTGTTTTGTTTCCACATAAAAATGAAATAGTGGATAGGGAAACGTGAGGGAAGCAGCACAGCATCACAGATTGTGAAGTTTAATTTTACTGTACTAATTAAAATGATGAAAGTCTGACTCCTGAATCATTTGAATGTTTTCCCTTTCCCCCCACTACACAGCCACACAGGCGGTTGGTGGGTGAGAAGCTAATAAAAAATAGAAATATACAGAATACAAAATACACATGTACAAAAAGTAAAAAGAGTAGAAAGAGGAAAACGGTGTAATTGGAAAAAAACTAAACATTTTTTCTGTCATAGAACACCAAACTAATTACTAATTACGATAGGAATAAAAATCACAAAAACCTATCTACACGGTGTACTCTTACAGTACGAGTGAACAAAATTTCCTAAATTGATTCACCGTTAGGCGTCTTACATGTTATATTTACTATTTATACAAACGAATTCAAAACACACGGACGGATAAAAAAGAACTGAATACCTAACACACTAACACTAATTATTCCAATAGCAATAATGATTACTGACTACTAATTGAATTAAATTGTGTCATATTCTCAGGCAATTAGTGTACATAATATGTATTATACCATTATACACGGTGTACATTAAATAGATAGAGCTTCATATTATTTCCTAAATGGAAAGTCTCGTTCCGCATTCCGACTATTAACTTAATTGGCCTCAAAAGCATTACATATGCCAGATACATTATTTCGAATTTAGATAATTATAATGACAGAAAGGTTCTCTGTCCAGCAGGCAAGAATTGAAAATTAAAATTTTTTGCAATTTTCATTGATATAAAAATTTCACTACTGATCATCTGTAATTAAAAGCTTGAAACCTAAAGGCTTTTTAAGAAATGGAATTGAGGAAGGATAAATAAGCTTTTAAAGTTCATCAAACTTTGTTACTTGTCATACCCTCACAAAACTTGTACACATAAAATTGTACAAAACATGACAAAAATAGAAAATAAAAGACCAAAGCCTTTCTTAAAATACCAAAGAAATGACACCATGCGTCACGAAACGAAAATCGAAGAATTGGAATTCAATGGAAGTCCCTCTCAAAATCCAAATTGATTTCTGTAAATCCTTCCCATTGTGTAAGCCAAAGACTGGACTTAGTAAGTTCAATACAATTCACAAACATGGTACATATTGGCTATCAACTCGAGTTTAAATTGTGTTGTATACGTTTTCGTAAAAATACATATGTAATTTGCACTCAAAGACTTAAATTTATAAAAACCACAATTCAGAATACATATTGAGAAAGGCTTTCAAAATGAAATGAATGAAAAATAAAGCAATATATAGATTACAGATGGAGAAAGTTTTTTGGTTCCAGCTCTAAATAAAATTCCAATTTACTGACTTATTTACGTCATCATTTCAGTTTTCGTTTAGACAAAAATCCAAATTCAAAAATATGAATCATGCAAGTTATTAGGAACCGTGGGAGAAACATTCTCGGAAATATTCCCAAACACAGAAGGATACAGAACCCAGCAGAGAGCAGAGTGAAAGGCGGAGAAAGTTATCACACAATGAAACTAACAAGGACGAATGCAAATTCTTGGAAATTTGGTTTATTTTTCTAAAAGTAGTGACATTGCATGATATCTTAATAAATCTGATATTGATGAAATGTGACATTGTAAACGAAATAATGGAATCATGTCTTTTTTGGCAATGGAACTGGACTCCGACTACGAGGTAGAGATAGCATCGGGATGGTAAATGAACCATGAACTTTACGGGAAAACGTTCCGAGAAGTCCGTGTGACATCGAAGGAATTCACCCCAATCTACGTACACTTTGCCCGACTCAGCCTACGCTTGGAATGGGATAAAATATTTGTGATTCCAGATTACATTATCAGCATTCATATTAAATTTATCGTCCTAAGAAAGGACCATACGTTTTACGTCCGAGAGACTTTTTATAGTACTGTCAATTGTGAATGAACTGAGAACGCTGTTCAATCTGAAATAAAAATTTCATAGGGTTAGGTTCTCAGAAAAATAAACATGGAGCTTTCCCTCATGATTCCTGATTCTTATTCTCATTACACCAAATTCTAGGAAAAACGAATCATTTTTATTTCACTGTTACAGATTTAGAATTTTTTTCGCATAAGAAAATTAAAGAAAAAAAAATCTTTTAATGAAGAATTTTTAAAGATTACAAGTTACTTTTCTCAGGAATTCCGTGTCAATCACATTTGCGATTACTCACTGGCAATTTCAAAATTCAACGTATTACAAAAGCATGGATTCAAACTAACTTAAATATTTTAAACTCTAAAATCTATGTGAGAACCGACTTTTTAGTACAACACCCAAATACTATGTAGAAAATCAAATTATAAATTCCAATATCGAAATACGATATTTGGCTTACAGATAGTTGTCATATTATGTACAATATACAGTGCACAGTCACTGCACTTCCATTTTATGAGTTTCACTGAATACAAAACATGTAGCCAGGGATTGATTATAGATTATAGCATTTGAACAATACGTGAAGTTGAAAGAGAAAATGTCAACAATGCATGTACTTTTGTTCATATTATATATTACATACAGTTGATCTAGAGGATTCTGAAATTCGTCTTCCTCTTGCTAATTTACATTACTATGTACTGTGTATGCGTACATACTTCTTTTCCCGTGGGCCAGGTAACAGAGCTCATCCAAATAGGAAATAAGAGTACATCATCCAAGTCCAAACACTCCAAACTCTAAATAAACATTTAGAGTATAAACATTCCTCTTTTGTATGCAAATAATATATTGTAATTGTGAAGGAATGGGTTGGATTTTATGCATGCATGCATCATTTATCATACAAGTCTTCTGGAAAAATGTTATTACTATTACAGTCACATAATATGAGTTTCAGACATATGAAACAGGAATCCATTTACTGTTATTACCCCAGCGGGACTCGTCAAAACCTATTTACAAATCCTCCTTTTTATGTCACTTTTTACTCTTTATCCCACTCTCTATAATATAATCACTAATTGTTGTATGCATGTTAAGCATTATCAGTTACAAGTAAAATCGTCCAATGACATAATTATATTCAGTTGTACAGTGTATCCGTGTATCCGTCATGTAAGTATTTAAGAGTGCCTAAACAGTAAACATGATTCGAATTTGGAAATGAGCTCGACATGTGTTTACATAATATACGTACAATGTACGGGCGGCAATTAAAACGCACCATCCACCATCACCATGTGTGTGTGTGAGTGTATGTGTGATGCAATGCCTGACTTTTGAATCTAAACATGATTAGTGATTAGTGAAAGTTAGAATCGAGAATCGAGGTAGCTAAACTATCAACCAGCGAGTCATCAGTCATCAAACAATGTGCGTAGTGAAATGAAGAGTGAAACGACACAGTTGGTAGTTTATATATTTTACACATTACTTCTAAATTCTCAACACACGAGTACATTTTTTTCGTTCATGTCTAGTTTCTGGAAACAAAAGTTCTATTAATAAAATTGGAAACAGTTGTGAAAAAAATCTCTACTCAAAGCTGTATAAAAGTTCCAGGTAAGTGTATTTAAAAGATTTAAATACACATCATTACCAAAATTATTTAAACTTTGGATTAAATTCAAGATTGTAGTTTCACTTTTTTGTTTTAAATTTGTCAACCCACTCGTCCAGTAGATTTTTCACTTAGTACTTACGTACGAAATATAAAAGTAGTGACATAAGAAATGAGGATTTATGTGATTGACTCCTAATGACTTAAAATAGAATAAAATAGTTTATCATGTACTGATTACGCCTTGTCTTCTCCTCATTCGTGTTTCCTGTATAGATTCACAGTTCACAGCCACTCAACTATTTGGAAAGTGGAGCTCGCAATCTC
The DNA here is from genome assembly GCA_019776565.1 of Sminthurinus signatus. Taxonomy (NCBI): domain Eukaryota; kingdom Metazoa; phylum Arthropoda; class Collembola; order Symphypleona; family Katiannidae; genus Sminthurinus; species Sminthurinus signatus. Next base: position 10,342 of record JABASP010002013.1, on the reverse strand, counting down.
TATCTTCAGAGAAGGTACTCAAACACCAAAAATAAGCATAAGCACTCCTGTGCACTTAAAAGCATACAGGTGTATGTTTACAATTCCCAACAGAAAATGATGTAAATCTACCCTCTCCATTACGATTACGTAATGATGATGTCAGCTATATATTTTAAAATGAGATAATAATTTCTTTCGCCTTATTTTACTTTATTTGTAGTTCATAGTTCATAGTTCAAAGGTGTAGGAGGAGAAGGAAAGCTAAAACACAATGGAACTTTCTCAAACAGAGGCCAGATCAAATGTTAACTGGAAGTTGATTTTTGTTATTTTTCTTGGAATTTTGCGAGCCGAATGTCACCTTTCATCACTACTATACAATGGTGAGTTTGAGTTCCTTTACTTTAGTCCACTGTAGACGAATTTATGACTTATGACTTTTCATACATATAGTTCATCATTTGTGTTCATCTCTTTTTATCAAAAGACTAGGCCAAGTGTATATAAGTCACTATGACTCTACTTTAATTTGAAGAATGAACTGAAAGAAACTCGGTTACTAATAATCACCATCATATCGCTCAATTAGTAAATCAGATAAAATAATGCGTCTATAGAATTTTAGAAACTAAAAGTCAGAAGTCAGAACGTCAAATACCATCTCATTGTCATAATCTTTTCCATGTTTAATTTTTTATCGTGTGCGTGACTCTCGCTGATTTTCAATTTTTATAGTCAACTAATCATGTGTGAAAAAATGGAGAAAAGGGAAAGGAGAAAACATGAGAAAGTAATAGGCGATGCCGATTTACTTAATGTATGGAGGAGTAATACGGAGAAATCACAAGCCGAGTCATCACTCTGTTGTGAGTTGTGATCGGTAGAGAAAATTAAATGAATCGCCTCTTCCTTTTACATATACGAATTTCTTTTCTGTATAAGTAAATTATGGATACTTGGAAATTTTTGGATTTCCGTGCACCCCGTTTGAAAAGGCTTGATTTCAATCTTTCTGCCCGGAAAATCCCCAAATGTTATTGTATTCGTATTACAATAGGATACATATTATTAGATATTAGATAGGCAATAGGTAGTACCTATTAGGTACGTGCTGGGCTGTCTAGCATTTAACGTCCGCCGCCAACTCAGGTCCAAATTCCAAAGTTAGCGTGTACACTGTGCATTGTACGTATTACATGTAACATATCTACCCGAGTGTTGAGCGTAGTGGAATGAACTAAATGATAAATGAGGGTGGATGTGAGACTTCCGCGATTAGACTGATTAATACTACAATATATTACATATGTATCGAATATCGAGTCAAATTCTCAGGAAACAATCACATACATATACACGATATGTGCATGTAAGAACTAGTAAAAATCCCAATAAAAGGAATATCAAACTTCATACATGTATTAACTACATATAAGCTTGACACTACACCCACGACTGTGGACTAATCTACAATCTATAATTAATATACTCTTAATATACTTTTCACGCGTCTTTATACTTTATACTGTGTTATAATTTACAATAAAACTCAAGTCACACAGTAGTGTTGGGCAAATTTCCCAAAAAAAAACAATTAATAATCCATTACTTTTTTCTCCATAATCTGTACTCTGTATACACATGTACAAAAACAATGCAAAAAGTTTTCTGATTTAAAAAAAACTCGCAATTTTTCCACGAACACCATAATAATCATTATAATAATAATAATAATACTATAATGTCAACTACACCAACGCCACACATAAATGTAAAAGAGTAACTATATCATAGTATAGTACGTATATTACAGTTCTGTTCACCATTTTTCATTTACTTTATTCTTGGAAGGAAAAGGAATGTGAACTTTCTCTTGATGATGCTTTCTTACACATGTACAATGTAGCTACAATGTATGATGTAGGAATAACTTTGTACATTACTACATTACTACCTGGAGATGCATGTATGGCTATTTATATTTACTATTCAAGTATTCTCCTTCTCCCAATGGCAGGGAAAAGGACAAGACTGAGGACGATGAGGAGCGTGGAATAGTTTTACTCCAACTTTTCTCTCAGATTCCAAATTAGAATAATGAGAATTACCAATTTCAATGCACCGTCTCTTCCACATACCACACACTCGTGCATGTTTAAAGTGTGAGGAGAAATCCCTCGTGTAGTGATGAAAAGTGATTAGGTGTGTATAATCATTTTACACTGTGCAGGTATTTGCGACTTGGGAGCGAAACAATATGTACACGCTATACACTGTACACACTTTAAAAAGAGGATGACGAATATTGAAAGTTCATAGAGAAAGCGAAAAGAGAAAAGAGGGAACGAAACGAGAGAAAGTAAAATCGTGTGTTATTTTTAGGCACCCGCGTACCTTGTACATCGTACATGGTTTTTGTATGGTGCCACTCACCCCGTCTATGAAGTATTAAGTAGAATAGAGAATAAAGTAGAGTAAAGAGTAATATAGTAAGCACACAATAATCATAAGGTTTAATAGCTTCATATACTAGTACTAGTAAAATAGTATGTCAGGCTAATTGTATTCTGTATTCTGTACAACGTAGTTTCTTTAGCAGGTTGAACAAATAACATGTGTAACATGTTGATATATGTGCATACATTATAGTATGATGTCGCGTGAAAATCATGAAAAAGACTTATATTTCTACAAATCCTGAATTTGACACATTACAATATATATTAGTGCAGAGAATGATGAAGAAGCAGACTTTTCTCATCTCTCTCCCATTCTACATCCTACACAGGACAATCCGACACATGTATTCATTTTATTTCCGTCCTCACTAGGCCATAGTCCATATATTATATATTATATGATGTGGTACATGACACAGATACAATATTATACAGTATACAGTATACGCCCATGAAATACGGAAATATAAGTTGGCCCAAGAGAAATAGAGAAATTTGGTCCCCTATACAAAAGAACAAAATATGATAGTAAAAGATAAAAGACGTAACCTCATATCACATCATATCACAATCGTAATCATCATCCTGGACGCCGTCACAATTATATGATCATAATATAGATTTATTATAACGACGCTTTTCACACTCTCCGTGTTATTACTAGAGTCAATGCGATTGTGTCCATATAAGCAGTTTAGATATATAATAGAACTACATACATATGTCGTACACTGTGCACTGTACATGTTTCAAAGTCTATTACTGGATGATCATTGGAATTCGGAATCAAGTCAAAGACGAATCAGGAGAGGGGATCAGTAATCGCCATTCGCATCAATAACTAGCCAGCTATAGAATCACTGGAAGCCAAAAAGAGTTGGAGCAGAATATACTAGATACTGTAGATACTAGACCACTGGGTTGTTGGTGATACGGTGACGGTAACAGTAACGGTGACTCAGGATTCAGGACTATGGTATGGTATAAAATACCGAGCCCAATCGCCCGAGCCTCGGAGTGTGACCAACGACCAGAGCAAGACAACACAACTTATGAATTAGAGGTGTTGATAGGATTCGTCCAGTTTCTCCTTCAGTATTCCGCATTCCGTATCCAGCAACAGGAAAAACTCAACTACCAATACCAATCATAACGCTTACTACATATAATCCACTAACTTTCTCTCTCTCGCTCGCTCTCTCTCTCTCTCAAACTCTATTTCTATTTCTATTCTTCTGTAATACAAGTTGACGACTGCAAGTGCAATATTCATACTGTGAAATCATAAAAGTATACAACAAGAACGTGTCCAATGAAATTTAAGTAGTAGCACACTGCACACGGTGTATTTCAAATTTCACAACAACAACAAAACAACACTTTTGACTTTGCCTTTATTAAACATTTTGAAAAGTTTCCAGTTGTTGCACAACTTCCTACACTAAAATTTGTCCAGCAGTAAACTAGTATACTTGTTCCACATATACACAGGTTTCTGCCGGGTATTAGTGTAAAAATTGGAACAATTACTAATTACTAGTCAATTCTTCATATTATGGAACATACTCTACATTCTACATATAATTAAGCTACAGTAAAACAAATAAAATTTTAAAACCACGTAAACTAATTCGGGCGAATTTTAAAGAAAATCAATTCCAAGTGCATACAACTACAGCTTAAAAGTGTGTTTGGAGTTTGAAACAATGTATACAAATTTGCAGAGTGCTAGAATGTTTAAGAAAATAGGAAGCAAGTTAGAAATAATGTGCTACCTCATACCGCTACTAGTTCTCATGGTCCTCTCAACAACAACATCCGGACATATTGCAGGAAAAGGTAAGGACTATATATATCAAAATGATTTACAAAAGTCTACAGTTGCATTTACCATTTACCATATACAAACGAGTGTGGTCAACTTTTTTTTAAACTTTTTATTTTCAACTGTTGATTTTGTATTTTGTACGTTGGATTTTCATTTTCCATACTAACTTTAACTATACATTCAGTCTTACATTGAAGTGCTGCAGAACATTGAAACTAGTTTTAAAAGCAACATGTCCATTTTTATAAATTTTGAATTAAGTGAAAGGACAATATCATGTTTTGGACGATTTCAAACATTCTACAAAGAATACATTACAATTTGTGTTGCTCAAATTTGTTCCTCAAATCTCAAAAGAATTCTCGTTCGTGGTAAAAAAATATAAAAAATGTATGACGACTCTAGAAAAACGTAGGAGTAAGACTCAAAACAACAAAAACGCCTTAACAAAACATAAAAAAGTACGTTTTTCACACATCATTAATCTAAAAATCTAAGAGAATCAAGAAGTTCAATTAGTTCAACTTTCCTTTCAAATGTCAGCTCTTTTGATTTTCAAAACCCTACGCTTTAAAAATAGAACTAATATATTGTACATTCTCCGTCTTTCATGTGTATGTGAACTGTGTACTGTGTACACATGTTCAAATTTTGATTTCTATTGAAAAAAGAGTTGAAAAATGGAACTCGTACAAGGAAACATTGTCTACAATCTACGATGATTTAGAAGGAACTAAATACCTTATGTACATGGTCTAGGAGCTTTTATTAAACATAAATTAAAGCTAACAATTATTTCACTGATATTCATCTACAATCTACAATCCACAATTTACAGTGTACAGTACATAGATTTCAGTCTATCTACGTCTTTCACTCATCCCAATCATATACTTGATTGGGATGTCATATCACTGAAAAGCGAATATCTTGCTCTTGAATATGTGTAATATGTATGGTATGGTGAAAGTTGAACATTGAACATGAAGGCAAAAATATAGTTATATACATTCTCTTTTATCATGCACATAATCTGGAAGCACGAGTGGTAATTGGCGGACAAGTGAAAATGACGCAAACGGGTTAGAGAGAACAAAGAGCACTCACGCATATATTATAATTATGAAAACATACAGAATTCAGGATAAAAGACAACATAATATGACATACGATCTACGATGTAAGTATGTTCCGCCTATTTCATACTTGATATGACTTATTTCTTCTCCTTGTACTTCTGCAGTTCACTTTCACAGGAGTTTTAAATAAAGAGATACGTAAACATATCCTTAAATCCTGTCTACTTATCTACTTGAAATAAAACTAAAGCTCTACACATAATAATCATATATTATGAGCTATGAGACTTTCAAACTTCAAATACCATAATGATATGAATTATAAAGTACAATGCTTTTTGTTCGGTATGGTCGAAATTTTCTAGTGGCTCATTCGTCACTCGTCATTCGTCTTTGTTTCCTTTGTTTCGAGATTTCTATATAAGAAGTTGTCATCGTGGTAGGAGAACAAGTCAAGTGAGCTGACATAGATGTTTTAGACGTCACTTGTCCGCATCGCACTTGATCCTGTCGCATACTATTTTAAATCCAAATTCAATTCTAATGTCAATTCTAACGTGGACTTGATAATTTTTACTTGTATACACAAACTTACTGACAAAACAAACCAAAAAACAAAACCAAAAAGAAGGAAGCATAACCTTTATCGCAGGTGTTTTTATATCTAAAATAACTTGACTGAATCACCTAATATCACCTAATAACAAGAAGAACCGAATTGCATTGCAAATAAATTGTTTGTGAGTGCAAAACTCAAGACTCAAGTCGCTCAAGAGTTAACCGTCTACAGTCAGTACTCTATAAATTGTGCCACATTCAAAATAGACGTACTTTGTACAAACAATATAAAGTAGTGACTTTCTCTCCACTCTCCACATTCAATTACAATTAATTTATTGAACTTGAAAGTGGTGCATTGCTATTACATTGGTGCAAGTTTACATGGTCACTTGACATTTTAGGTGGGTGTAGAAGTGAAGCCTACTGTTGACAGTGTACAGTGTACAGCGTACAGTACAGGGTTCAGTTCGTTGACGCCAATTGACGAGAAAATCAAAGAAAAACAGCCCAGTGCCCAGTATTGTATTCTTATTCACACAGCCAAGACAAATAGCTTAAAGCGTGTGTATCGTATATATTCGTCAAACTGACGACTGACGAGTAACTTGTTCACATTCTAGAAGAAGACATTGTAATATCAAAGCTATAGTCTATAGTCTGTATAATATACAGCCGACGCATATGTTTTTAATCTTACAAAACAATTATTCCAAAGTAGCTCAATAACCATGAAAAACAATACAGACCTAATCATCAAACTGAGTAGTGTAAATAATTATTACAACGCAATTCATAATTTATTCTCTTTTTGAAACCGTACAACTGAATCACTGTAAAAACCATTGATTTACAAAAAATAGTACTTGTCAACCCTTAAACTTTTACAATCAGAGTGACAGTAATAAGACAAAAATGTCAAGTAAGTTACGGGGTTCAAAGGGATTCGTAGTTCTGCGTCTCGTTCTTGTCATATTGTCTGCCCAATTGTATTCAATGAAAGTGGCGTGTTTTGCTGTTACAAATCCCAATGACAAAAATAACCTCGAAAAAGAACTCAACAACATCCAACATGAGTACTCAGGTCAAGGTCCGTATCTTTCTCAATCCGAGAAAAGCTTTATAAATAATTTAAATGTTAAATGTAAATAGTTAAATAGCAGCATGTTAATAGAAATACCTGCTCGTTATAAAAACTGACTAAGTCACGTTTAATTCATGCAAATGAATAGTCATAACTACCCAGAGTAATTTCAAAGCATACATGTAAACTTTAAGACGGGTTGATTAGGAGTGGAGTATAAATGATTTACTGACGTTTTGTATATTGTTTAATTCTTGTACAGGAGAACCTCGTCCACCATTTTCCCGTCAAGTACGTGGACCTACTGTTCCATCGTCTGAAGAAGAATATAGCAAAGGTTTGATGCTCCTCAAGAGTCCAGCATATCAACTAAGATTTCGACCATCTCAGAGACTCTCACAATTTCATAGTTATTCCACAGTTCCTCACACTATTCTCCCTGCTTTACCCAACTCAGGTCTCAACATCTTTAATATTCCTGGAATGACACAATCAAATCCGAAAAATTCTCCTAGTCGTGTCGAGGATGGTGAGACGGGTAAGTGAAAATGAGAAAAATTTCAAGTTTTTGTTTTCTTTCTTGAATTTAGAATGTGTTTAATAAGTACTATCTAAAATATCTACAGAAATAATACATACAGAACTGATTATTTTTTTTATAGAATCTGAGCCCACATTTACACCATTCATCTCTGCTCGAGCACTTAGCAATATGGAGCGATTTTTTGAACACTTAAAAGGTATTTCCATGTTTGTTTTTAAATCGAATTTTAAATTTCAAATCAAAATAATTCAGTACATACATATTATCTATAATATATAGTTGCTAGATGATGGAGAATGTTCATAATGAAAAATGGAGCAAGATTTGAAATAATTTTTCACTAATTGCTATAATTATTATTATTATTCATGTAGATAACATTAAAGCTCTACATAAAGATCAAGGAGATCAGTCCGTAATTCCCAGTGATGATAATAATGTCGGATATGATGACACTGATTTTGATTGGGACAGCGTAAATGATGAAGGTAATAAGAATTAAGATTAAAAGGGAAAATTTCTACATGACAATGACAATTGGTTACGTATTATTTAAAAGGAGAATAAGATATCTCACAGAATTAGCCAAATTTGGATTCTGAACAGCAAACAATATCTTGCAAGTTACAAGCTTATTCTCAATTCTCAAGTCTCATGTGTACTATATATCACATACTTAGGAAACTTACATAGAAAAGAGAAATTAATTCCTTCAACTCATTTATTTAATACCGAGCATGAGAGACAAAAGACAGTGAAATCCTTTGCCTCCTTTTAATTACAGTACAAAATTAACTCTGTACGCCATTTCTGTGTATGTCTTGTATCTTGTATAAAATATAAATAGGTTTATTTAGTACTCTTAAAACTCAACTCAAATTTCTCTTTGTCTTTTATTTATGTACGTACTTTCTCCCTTTTTCCTTGCAGCTCGAGCACTGGCTTCAGCTTTAAAGCCATACTCTCCCGATTTTCTCAGCAATAGTCAGATATGGCTTCCACCCGCTTCAGGGAGCTTGTTACATAATCGAGTAAATCGAAATAAAGAAGAATCTAACGAAGAGGAGTCTGGAGACAAAAGATTTCACCCATCATTATCGAGGTTAGGACTTGGAAGAAAACGAAGACGTTGAACATCAACATTCTGACTGAATGAATAATCTACGCATGTACTCCTACTGCGTGGATAACTCACATGAGAAAGACAAAGATTATTTCAGTTTAAACAATTAACCCACTTCCTTTTCATGTTTCAAGTACATTTATTACTTTTAAATTCCATCCTACATAAATGAACTTTAAAAGGGATTCACTATATCCCTTTTAATGTTTCACAAAATCCACAAAATACACCCTGTTTAGTACCATTTCTTACTTTCATCAGAATGTTCCAAATATGTATATTGTACATACACTCGGATTAAATAATCCATGGCTAAGGACATCATTTTGTTAAGATTCCCATACATTCCTAGATATTAGATATTATATTACATAAAATACTAAGAGATCAGTGAAAATTGTTGGAACAATATATTATATAAATTGTGAAGTAGATATTCTAAGTGTTCGTTATGCATAGCATATATTGTATATATTGTATATATGTACATTTATTATGACATAGTAATTAATAATGATCTATATAGTTATTTATTAATTTTCAACCTAATATATGGTTACTTCAAAGTTGAAAGGTATCGAGTAATGTTCGTCCTAAAATAGCATAGTATTTAAATTAAATAATTTAACGTTTCGATTGTGAATAACGTCATCACTATACTATACTGTTGTACTTTGTGTAATTATTATGTATACATTTACTTTCAAAAACCTATTGTAAAACCATCATTTCAATTATAGTTCATAGTTGATAATGTTTAGATGTGTAAAATGTAAAATGATACAAAAATACATGTAACTGTAAAATATTATAATGTTGTAAGGCTTCTGCTGAACTTATTTCAGACTGATTTTAAAGCATAAGCTGTTGTCTATTATTATACATTATACTGTATACTGAACAGTGTACACGGTACAGTGTTATACAGGCATAGATTTTGTTATCTGTTTCCCTCATCAAAAAAACTAGAATTTACAATTTACACAGTTATTTATGTCAAAAGTCAAAACCATGAAATACTGCGGAGAAAGGTGTGAAATACGGAATCAAGTAGAAACCAAACGAGACCTTGATAGTTGATACTTTTGTGGTTCATTTTTGAGGTTTTTTGAAAAGTTCACGAATTTTAATGCATAGTATTATATACATTAGATACTGTACTGTAAACTGTAAACACTAGATACTACGTAACTTATAACACAATAGTTTACATATTACGAAGAAGCTATTATTATTATTATTAAAATTTATTCTAGAAAATTCAATTTCCAATCATTGTTGTCCTGTAACTAGATTGAATAGCATTGTCAACAACATGTACAATGTACATATGTGTAAATAACAGATAACATAATCAGGTATGTACACCGTACATACGACATACATACATATAGTATTATAGAAAATAGAAACATCATTTACGGCATAGAACTCGGAATAAAGAATTTACTACCAGTTTCCAGCTTTTTAGAATGTTGACAGTAATCAGTAATACATACATATGTTTACATCACTAAAGTTTCAGAAATTAGATTTTTACTAGCAAAAACACAAAACCACACACACGTACTTAAATGAATGTAGTACATGCACATCATTATAAATTTCAATGACAAAACACCTACAACATACAAGTTCATTCCTGAGGGTTTCTGCTTGTAAAATACATTTGATATTAGATATCA
>JABASP010002012.1:0-23438 GCA_019776565.1 Sminthurinus signatus | reverse complement strand
AATGGCACTTGTGGGAGGAGCCAGAACCTCCCAATTTTTTTCTGGGCTCTAAAAGGGCTCAAGAGGTTGTGTGAATTTTTTCAGATTTTTCCTACACCCAAAACGACCGTGGGGATTTTTTTGCTTAAAAATTTCAGAGCAAGAAATTTCCAGTGTGATCACACCTTAAGGAAAAAAAGTGGGATGAATTTAGTGTATAAGTAAGTGCATGTTATAGGAATTAGAGATATTTCATACTGATTGCTGTGCTGATGGTGTACATAAAATGAAACTGCTATTAGTTTTTATTTTAAAGTTTGTTTGCCGAAAAGAAGTTTTTTAGTACAATAAAATATGTAGAGTAATGTTATCTAACATCATTGTATCATATTTTTTTATAACGAGGTGAAAACAACAAAATTATTAGTGTGATATACAGTATATCATAATATTATACTGTATAAAATGTATTTCACATCCACATGTACCATATATGTACACGAATACATCATAATATTAATCGAGGGTGTGAATTTTTATTCACATAATATAATATAGGATTAAAACAATAAAAGTTTGGCAGTTGGCACATCGCTCAAATGACTATACATGTCTTCATTAAAACCTATTCTCTCTAACTTAACGCTTATAATAATAATAATTTCAAAGTCTCCACTCCACAGGCCTCATTTTTCCATTATTTTATAAGATACAAGTATATGTGTAATAGTATAAGTAACGTCGTATTTTATTCATCCTATACACATATACATATAACATGTTCATCTCTTTTCAAGAATTGATAAAATAAATCGATTACTTTTTTTTCCCTTGATTTTTGTATGACAGGAGAAATAAATAATATGCCGGGCCTAAAATATTTCTAGCTAAAATATCTTATAATGGTACATGTGTACATGCATGTATAATATAACAATTAACTTTCAAATCACGTATACATAAAAACATAAAACAATTTAAAGATGGTTAATTTACTAACTAAATTAAATGTTAAAATCATCATACATTACCTAAGATGCATGTATAATATATTTTATGTTATAAAGTTTCCTTGCATATATATATACACACGTTTACTGTTCTTCTTACTGCAATATTTTTCTGTCTCAGTATAATAAATAATGTGTGTATATGCATTGAATACATCTTTTTAAATGGATCATATATAACATAATTATTTTTCAGTACTACATTTTCTACCATAATAATATATGTATTACTAAATATAGACTAAATTTTTTTACCGTATACATATTATTTTCATATGTAATTCTCAAAACTCGAATGCAAAAAAAATAATATTTAAACAGAATCCTACACTCTGAGATAAAAGGGAAAATATTTATAATGTAACCATGTAAGTTTCCGCATATCTGTTTATACATAGGACTAGTTGCGAAAATAATATTATAATAATATATAACTATACTACTACTCTTGTGAAGATGTAAGACATGTGTGTATCTCTTTTATGCTAAATATAATATATTATTTCATATAATTTACTCAAAATATAGACTGCTTTGTTAGTAAACTATGGAATAGCTACCTACATAATAATATAATTATTATTAGTATTAACAAATTAAATAGGCCTATAGATGGTTATATTTTAAGAATATTATAATACACGTATAATAATAATAATAGTAGTAGTAGTAATTATGTATGTATTTAAAAACTAAATTTTAAACCATTTCATGACCATCATAATATAATAATACAGTATTCGTTCATTCTCTTTTTATTATTATATATATTATATGTATATTTATACACGATTATAATGGATTCATTTCACATTATAATAAATAATAATAGTAACAATAATATATATATTATGTATCATGTAGCCAGTCAATCAATAACACAAAAATTGAAAATTTGGAGTCATTCCAAGTATGTAAAGTTTGTGTGTGTGTGTATTTTGAAGATTTTAACTAAACTGATTCTTTGTTGTTGACTATAATATATATACACATATTTCAACTAAGAAGGTACACTAGATATAGAAGGGCTTGTCTGAAATTTATTCTATAAATTGTGGCCATACGTCTTTTTTTGTAGTCTAACTTCTTTTTTTTGCTTCAAATCGAATTTTTTTTGCACTAACTTCCAAGTATTTACTTACTAATATAATAATAATAATAATAACATAATTGTACGTTCAAGACGAGTCACAGTTTTACTTATAATATAATGTATAAACACATGCTGTTTGTTTTTGCACAAAGAATGAATGGCACTCACAAAAAAAAATGTTTTCATTTCACCTTTTCTTTAAAAATAAAGTTGTTGTGTTTGTTTTGATGGTTTTTCTGTTTCTCTATCTCTCCCCCCTCTCTCTCTTTTTTCTCTTTCTTTGCGTTTTCAGTGGTGTATTAAAAGTCTGTAGCATACGATGTGTGTAGATGTTGTTTTTGTTGTTGTGTTTTGTGGTATTAAATTCCTTTAGAATGATTTAATTTACTAAGTTAGGTTTAGTTATTCACAATCACTCATTAAAAGTCATTAATATTGCACTCATCACTAAATTTGAAAGATTTCAACTACGGAAGAATAACTTTCACAGAAATTATTATTCATTCAAGATTATTATGATATATATATATATATAAAACCATCATTCCGAGTAGTTAAATTATTGCATGACTTCCTTTTGATACTAATTTGTATGTGTATAGTACATAAATATAATATATTATGTTTAGATATAGTATAATATGTATTTCTATTAGTTTTGGACCTCAACTCTGATTTAGTTGTAAATGCGAAAAAATTTGATTATTACTTTTGTTTTAGTTTTGTAAAAGATATGAAGGAAGACAGTACACGTAAGTTCAAGTTTCCATTTAGTAAACTTTAATAATAGTAGTAGGAGTAGTAGTAGTAACCTTGTGTTTTTGATTAGAATTTCTTTTGAGTTTTGAGATTGAATAGGAAGGTCCCACACAATGTTTCCATAAAATGCTCTTTGTAGTTCTCATTTCAGTTCATCATGAAAGTGAATTCACTTATTTATTTATTTAGTTATTTATTATATTGTTGTTGTTCTTTCTTTTTTTTTAAAAAAAAATGATGACTGAACCCATAATAGTTGTACAATAAATTATGTTTCTTAAAATTGATTGGCAACTAACAGCCTTTATAATGTTAGGGACGAATTTTTTTTTTCTTTCTCCTTTAAAATAAAATGTGTGTAGAGATGAAGACGAAAAAGAATTGAAAATCATCTACTGGTTAATTAGATGTTGCGATTTCTCAAGAAAAAAAACAAATAAAAATTTACATATCTGACTCTCCATATAGTGCTGCAAAAATTATAAGAAAAAGACATCAAAAATAAAAATCACATTATTCCAGAGTATTACACATCAAGAAATATGTAGAAAAATGAAATCAAATTTATAGTTTACTATTTTTAAAACACTAACCTGTACTAAATGACATATAGTCCAATGCACCAGGGATAGCACCGGGACCTAAAAAAACATGAGTAGAAAATAAATTACGGTTGATCTATATACATATTTTTTATGCTAAGGTTTGTTAAATAAAACTAGAATATGTGTATATACTTAGCATACTATACAGTATATAAAAATTTACCTTTGAACGGTGCCATCCGTTGAATACAATATTCGGCTTGATCAGGAGGTAACTCATTACGTAATTCATCGGGTAAAATGTATGGCTATAAAATATGAAAATAAGTATTGATTATTTAAAAGTATAATAATTGACATATTTTCAGTGCTATAATATATAGGACATGATGCATTTAATTTTTAAAAATCTTAATTAAAATTTGGTTTCTTACCTTATCTCCAGCAAGTATCCTAAATGAATCTATGACTTGTTCTGCAGTATCAACATCAGTGGATTCCCTTTTGTACAGATAAAGAAATATTGATTAGCCATATTGTAATATTGAGGAGAAAAAAAGTTTAAACAGAATTCAATTCTGCATTACACAATTATTTGTAATTAAATTAATTAATTACCTTGTCATAAAATCAAGGAAGGCGTCGAAATGTACAGAACCTTTAGAATTACACAAAGGAAATCAACATGAATACAAAGAATAGAAGATAACAAAATATATCATGAGCGTATAATATACATAACTCGTATCTATTTGAAAAAAACAAAAACTGTACCAACCTGTGTTATTAGGGTCAACAACAGCTAGGATTCGTTGGAAATCAATTTCACCCTATAAATAAAAATTAATGAAAAATACAATAAGTTTTAAGTTTTAATAAAAAAGTATTAAAAAGAAATCATCAAAAAATGGTGTCATTATTTAAATCATTCATATATACCTGTCTATCTTTGCCAATTGAATAACCCAAAGAAACAAGACATGATTTAAATTCATCCTGTAAACATGAAAAGTAATAATAATCTCATGATTAATTTGTTCATCATTATACATGGTCATAAGTGTGAAACATATTATACAACTTAAATAAGATCACGCGTCATTTAACAACTACATGTACGTATGGATATGCATACCTTTGCCAATTTTCCAGTTCGGTTCTTGTCAAAGTGATTAAAGCTACTTCTAAACTCATTCAATTGTTCCTGTATTAAACATACACGCCAATAAATTATTCATTAATTTTCCAGAAAAATATGTGTACATATATATATATATATACATGTTTATAAACTTATAGAATTGACTGTAATGAGAGATAGAGCTTAAAAAAATTAAAAATGGTAAAAATCTTACGGTAGTAATTCCTTTAGAGTCACGTGTGAGAATTTGGTTTTCGACTTCATTGATGTTTCTATTAATTGAAGTGAGGAGCTGTTCCCAACCCACTCGTAATGTTTCCATTGAGTATTGTGTATAACGGTTTTCAAAGATCATTCCTTCTTGTACAGATTGATGAATTTTCTCCAAATCTTCAATATTTGACTTGTAAGCATTGACTCCCTGTTGATATTCTTTCAATCGATGTAGTTGATCTTCCAATGAACCTTGAAGTCCCATACCAATAGCAGTAACTGCATCCATTTGACGTTCAATCCATGGTCCGATTTGATTTGCCTTTTCAGCAAACTGTCTTCGTAGCATTTCATTATCTATAGATGTCACACAAAGTTTTATATAAAAAATGTTAATATATTTAACAAACATCAATCTGTACATTATATTTTCAATATCACATTAGAAAAGATCAAAAGATATAAAAATATATACATGAATGTAAATATATTACTTTGTTGCTTTCTGAATTCAGCTTGCAATGTTGCATCTCTTTGAGGTACCAATTGTCTGACTTCTCCCCATTTCTTTGTAAGTGTCTAAATATATATATAATTGAAAAAAAAAGATTTATAAGGTACTTTGTACTATGTAGGAATATAGTTTAATACTTTTATTTTTATTTCCAATGCAAAAAGAAAGCGTCGACGAAAATGAGTACATATGAAACAAAATAACCCTGTGTAGTATACAACTTTTTTAGCATAATATAAATTGATTTAGCATTATAAACATCCACATTACGAGCAATAAGCATAGTATTATAAATTTAGCATTACAGTATATCCATTACTAACTAGCTCCATCATTATTTTATGATTGAACTTTGTTTCATCACCTGAAGTTGTACTTGAATTTCCTCTCTTAACTAAGCAGCATGTTAGTAGTAAAGTTATATAAAGCAATTTCCTACAAATATGATTCTTATGCATATTGGTACATGAAATTGAAAATTCATTTTAGTAGTATAAGTATAGTAATGTTTTAAAATCTAGAGCAAGAAATTAGCTATAAAATGGATTTAAAAAAAAAAAAACAAATTACATTGGCAGTTAGAGTAGTGAAGGGATTTTCGAGACCTAAAAAAAAGAAACAAAGAAATAAACGATTATTTTTATACTAAATTTTGTGTTAAAAAATTATACAAAAAAGTACATCTTAATTCATTGATTTTGCAGTTTGAAATTCAAAATACGTTTTTTTTTCTTCATTTGAAAAACGATTGTTGCACAGAGTGGTTGTGCTATTCTATACGCTCTGAATAGTATACGAAAATTATTGTTTTATCTTTAGAGATTGTGTTTATTCTTGCTTGTATTTTTAAAATAGTGCATTAATTTAATTGTTAAAATGGATCCACCTGAATTAACCCTTCAAGATACTATTCAAAAAAACAAAGATGGTTTTTATCTCTTTAAAAAAATCAAAATCTCTGAAACAGTACAAGAAGATGTTCGAGAATTGAAGGATAAATATCGACAAGTAAGTTTTTATACTATAAAATTAATTACAATAATTATTATTGTCATTTCTAAATAATCTATTATTTTTTATATTATCATTATTATTATTAGAAATATGGTGTCGAATTTGATGAAACTGATGAACTAGATGACGACCAGGCTGTTAGTAGGGTTCTAACTCTTGAGCCATTAAGAGCCCTAATAGAGGTAAAAGATTTTTCTATTTTATTTTTAATTACATTATTTATTATTATTATTATTACCCAAAAACTCAAAAATTGATTTTTATTTATAGGAACAACGAGATGGAATCCGATTTGAATGCATCGTTTGTAAGGTGCAAACTGCTCTTGGTTTCAGTGAAAATTTAAGAATTTGTGGTTCTTGCAAACGTCTAAAATCTAGTGAAAAAGATATTATAAGAAAATGCATTGGTAACCCGCAATTAATTGAAAACTGTCCGGTGGAGGTAATCTCAAGTAAGGGTCATTTATGTATCTACTGTCGTCTGAAAAAAATGGCCCAATTATCACCAAAATATTATTCTGGAACTAATTTAATTGAATCTATTCGTCCACTATTCACTGAAGAAGGCCATTGGGGATATTTCATGGACCTATCTCTGATTAATAATAACAATGTAAGTGTAAATCTATTACATTTCATAATAATTAATAATGATAATAATAATATTATGCCTATATACATAATATAATATATAATACATTTATGTATTTTTTTGCAGTTCTTCAATTTCAATGATATTATTGGAGAAACAGCATCAATGCTTATTCGCTGTATAAAGATTGATGATAATAGTGGAAGACAGATTTTGAATGATATTATCAATGTTAATATAAATGATAATCGTTTAAAATCAGTAAATGGGATAGAGACGTTCATGCTCAAAGACGGAAAGGCTGCTCAAAATAAGCTGGGATCAAGAGATCAGAACATGTTGGCCTTTGTAGATTCAGATCTTATACCTTGGACCCCAATTGAATATAATTTAGGTGTCTCTTCCTATCATTCCATGATGGTAAGAATATATAATATATAATATAATACTATTTCATTTGAATTTCTATATTATATTAAAATTTCATAAAATATACAATATTATTATTATTTATTTTTTTAGCTCGTTGATTTCTTGTTGAATCCTTATCTTAATTCACACCCACGTCAAAAAGTCCAAACTTCTATGTCCATTTGTAAACTGATTGGACCATTCATTAACCTAAATTATATTGAGACTTTTATGAAAAAGAGAGGAGTGACTCAAGGTGGTTGGGATTTGACTGATACTCTTGGAATTCCATTTAAGAGGAGTAAATCAGATAAATCTGGATGTATCTATGTGCACATTTTTGAAGATGGGACTGTAAGTATAATAATAATTTAATAATATATTTAATTATAATTTATAATTCATCTATGATTTCATTTTATTTTATAATTTGTTTATTTTTATTTGATCCTAACTTTGAATTCAATTCTAATGAAAATGTTGGTCTTTATATTGTTAGTTATATAGGTTTATAATGGATCTAATAACGTTTTTTGTCATCGTTGGCACGAGGTAATGTGTGGTTGTCAAATGTGCCATTTCAAAAGATGCAACAAGTCACTTCGTTCCTTTAGCACTGTCCTATTTCCTGTTAAAGGAACTACATTGAAAGAAAGAGAAAAACATGAGGGAATGGTTCAGATAATTTTCAAGTTTGCTCAATTGTATGGCCTCACTCTTGCAGATTTAAACCTTCAATCTGAATTTTCATCTCATCATGCCAACAATAATAATAAAACCTGGCCGAATTTGGATGCAAATAATCTACCTCCAGCGTCCATCAAACTAATTAATCAAATAATTCTTGGATCTAATATGACTTGGTCTGAATACGAAGAGATGCAAAACTATTCAAGATTATTATTCAATCGGGAATTTAAATTAAATTGGAACTGGGAAAGTGACTATCTTCGAGTCCCTCTTAGTACTCCCAAACTTGAAATTGAAGACAAAAGAGAGACGAAAAAGCGAAAAAATAAATCTGCTCAATAATAATCTAATCTGAATTCCTATCCTTTGAATTATATTATATTATATTACATTATATTATGATTATGTATATTATATATACATATACTTTTCTTTAGTTACGTTACGTATAAATTAATGTAATTATTACTATTGTATTTTGTACTTTACATATATTCCTAAATGTATATTCCTAAATGTATATATTTATACATTTTCCCTTTTTCTCTTAATGAATTGAAATGTATTTTTTATCTAATACATGCATATTATTATATTATTGCTTTTTTTCACTGACGCATGTATATCATGTGTACTTTTATATTTTATATTATATACTCCTTGAATATATATAATTATAATAATTTATATATTTCCCTTTTTTCTATTGTCAATGAAATATTATGTGCTAGTGTACCCATATTATACTCATATGTTGTATTCCTACACGAATTTATATCTATATATATATTTATATTTTTTCTTTTTTCAATGAATTAAGATGTAAATTTTTGCACTCTGTACTCATAATTGAATATTAAATATAAATAAATCAGTAATTAATCAGTAAATTAGAAAGTATGGAACTTGCCTCCAGGCACCTGGTACTTTTGAGCCAGAACTTCCACTTCTTTAACCAGTGAGACAATAGAAGAATACTCTTTGTCGGCTTCTCCAAGAGTTGCTTTGAACTTTTTATATAAATAGAAAATTGAAATTAATACTCTAGTTATTATAAATTATAAATAAAAATAGTAGAACGTGATGAATACATTTCACATAATTTGTGTTACATCTTACATCATCTTTGCTTATGTAATTTATTACTAATTCTATACAAATTATTGTGTACCTGATTATGAGCATCGATCAATCCTTGGATTTCTTCAATAGTATGTACAATGAACATGTCAACCAAGTCTTCACTTGTTCCATCCAACCAATTGTTAAAGGGAGCAGCTCGTTTAGCGAATTCCAAATGAAGGGTATCAATCTTTTCCAGGATCTTCTCAGTCTCATCTAAAGCAAGCCGTCTTGCCTGCGTCAGTGAGCCCAGCCTATCCCACTGGTCACAGATTCTTTGACAACGAGCATTTACAGAAACACTATCATGGTAGTCGAGAGCATTCAATTCATGGGCGATAGCTGCAATTTGTTCCACCCTCTAACATATGGAGAAAAAAGTGTAAACATGATATAAATGTCATGAATCAACATTTTTTACGAAATCATCTTTGACATGCATCTTCCTTTTTTTGTTTCATAAAAAAAACAGTTCTTACATCTTGATGAGCAGCCAGGTCGGATTCAAAAGCTTCATGTTTCTTTTTCAAAGCTTTCAATTCATTCAATTTACAGTGACGGAAATCAGCACTTTGCAACATTTCCTCTTTACCTCTAGTCCATTCTTCATGGATATCCGACTTGTGCTTAAATTTCTGAGCCAAATGTTCCAATCTCTCTAGCCTATGTATGATAAAAGGTGAATCATTAGTTATCAGTTGGTTTTCTTTTGCAACAGAGCATTGGGCTTTTACTTTGTATTATCTCATCCGCAAGGATAAGATAATAATAATAATTATTAATTATTTGTAATTTCAAGAGGGAAAAATGAGCTCACCTCATCATTTCAGCTAGAAGCCATTCTTCAAATGCTTTTTCTGCTGTTTCCAATCCTTTCCATGCATTGGCAATATCCTATTTTAAAAGATAGATATTATACAATATAGTTGAACAATCATACAGACTCATTTTATAGGCATAGTTTTGAATTTTTAAAAAGGAATTTCAGGAATGCATAATAATATGTACATTCAAATTTTACTCACCGACACCATTTTTCCTTCAGTGGGCATATAAGCGGGGCGATTAGATAACCGTAATTTTGTTTGCAAAGTATTGAAATTTGTTTCCAATTTGGCTTTTTGTTCAACTCTGAAATATTCAATATTCAAATCATATTATATAATTGTACTTTTTAAATACTGATAATCATTATAATTTTATTAATAAACATGACATATAAATGGAACCTGGGATATTTTTTAATTTTAGAACAGGTAACTATTACGTATTACTTTGATATATATACAGAAAAAAATGCATAAAATTACCGTGGAGGCTTGTGTTTCCTTCTGTATGTTCGATATTCTTCCAATTTCTTTTGTACCGAAGCCAAAGCATTGTCAGATTGACGACCGTTAAGCCATGGCATGGTTCGTCGAATCCATTCCAACAACTAATAAAACAAACATAGAGGTTATACATTTTTATTTTATTGTGCAAGGCTAAGAAAAATATATTTATACAAAATATTGACAAATAAACTATTGTAACATAAATAAACTTACATCGCTTGCAAGTCTTTCATATTCTTCCATCAACCTTTCATTTTCTTGGTTAACTTTCCTAAAATAATAAAAATACATTAACTCATTAGTGTGTACAAATATACATGAATTGATAGTAAATATAACAACATTGTATCTTGTAATAATTTTAAATTTTTTGTGTTTACTTACAAAACCTTGCAGATACGATTAGCCGCTGTCTCAGCCTACAAAATTAGTAAAAAAAAAAAATTATATTTAGAAGCTAGTTATTCAATAGATCGTAAACTATCACACGCTTTACTACAATTATTATTATTAACAACAAAATGAAATTCACTGTCAAATCTCCAATACTTATAAACTCGCCACACAAAAATATTATTTCTATATAGATTACTATTATTAAAAAAAAAGGAGAAAAACTCTATTATAACACTCTGTTACATAAATAAATCTGTTCCTAGTGTTGTTATTTGTGATTACCTTTTGTGCACCACTAAAACAGTGGTAGTATGAAGAGACATAAGTCATCACTAATCTTTCATCAGGCATTACAGCATTCACAAGATCTGTACACACGTGTTAAGTAAGTAGTTTCATGCTTTGTTAATTAAAATCAAATCTCAAACATATTAATTTGTCAAACGGTGAACAATCATGAAGGCAAAAATTTATGTCAAAAAACCTTATCATATTATTATTTACAATCATTTTTTTGTGCTGCAACGTGCAAATTAAATTAACACAGTTACAATCGTAGTTATTTGATGCACACAAAATTGAATTTGGAATTTTAAATGTACTATTTTGTAATAGTACTTGTTATTATTATTATCTAACCATTATAAATAAATTAAAAAGTGCCATGTATAACGTTTAAATAGGAATGCAGTTAAAACTGTGATTATTTCAGAAATCATAGATAAGATGTTATTTTTATGAAAAAGCTGTTCGTTCGGAATAATTTTTTTCTTCGTTTTATCGTGTTACTTAAAAAATATCAAATTCAACACAAAAAGTCTCACTTTATAAAACTGTGCATATAAGCACCATTGATAGTTGATACTGTTAGTGGAATTCGTTAATTCTTTATCTTTTTTATTTAAAAGCCTACACACGACCTCACACTGAAAATTACCTGTTGGGCACCTTGGAAAGCGTGATAATAACAGCTGACGTATGTCATAATAGCTCTTTCGTCCGGTCGAACATCAGAAACTAAGTCTGAAGAATATTGACATAAGAATTATTCAGACTATGCTGTCACAGAATACATTTCAGGTTCATAATCTTAGACCAGTTAAACTTGTTAGAATATCTCCAGACAAAATATTTTGAGCCATTTTTTTTAAAAACATATCACAGAAATATTACCTCTATTAACCCTGTAAATTTACTTCATCTATCTAGTCAATATCCTTTATTTTGTCATTTTTAAATATGTAGCAAAACAAGGAATACATTTACGTAGACTAAAAATGGTTAGACACTGTGATTTTTTACGGAAAATGTTTTGACGACTATTTTTCTATCATATGTATATTATAGGTACGTGGTTGTATTAAAAATGACTACTAGGAGAGAAAATATTATTATTATTCGTACCTTCTGGATCCAACATGCGTGGAATATCTAGATATTTCTCAGCCACATCAAATGCTGTATTCAAGTTTTCGAGAGGATTATCCTATAATCAAAAAATATTTATAAATCATGTCAATCAAAAATCAAAAGGGTGCTTCTTGGAAATTAAATAGTTTATTATGTAGTTGTTAAATAATATTTTAAATACCTTGGACAATTTGGAGTAATCAATAAGGTCTGGTCTATGGCGATGAATTAAAGCACAGAAAGCTAAAATAAAATATAATATTTTAGAAAATTAGTGAACATACTTTATATGGAAAAAAATACCATTATATTTTTATATGTATTTACATTTAGATTCGTATTCATTGATGTTTATGCTTCATTGAATAAAAATTACCTAAACCATCCTTGAATGACAGATGGAAATTTTGGACATTGACATTTTTGTACGGTGCTGTTTTACGTTGACACCATAAAAGAAGACCCTCTTTTGCGGTCATCTCTTCAACGGAAATGTCTTGGATGGCGAATCGTAAAATGATGGTCCAGATCATACCAAGGGTCATCTTTAAGTTACCGTCAACAATTTCTATGATTCATCATATCAAAACATAGCACAAACCACATTAAGTAAGCAAATTCCATAATGTGTAACTCTCATACTGTAGAAAAAGTTTACATAATGTGAACATCATCCAGATTCCAGATGAACTTTAGATTCTGCTTCCTATTTTATTACATATCAAAATGATCAAATATGTTTTCGATAAATCTAAATAGGTAGATAGAAGATAGATAGATACCTTCTGCTCCGATAGAAACGAGCTTAACTCCTTTGCCAGCAATAAAATCTAATGCTTTGTTGACATTAGCAATTTTATGGAACCTCATTTTGCCTCTGTCAGGCTTTGGCAGTGTTTCCCCTGAGATGACTTCAAGAAGGAGCATTAACTTGAGTCCATTTCGAAAATCTTCATCGATATTCTCGATTCCTGTACCGGCTTTTCTTAAGTGAGAATTGCACCATGCTGTGAAGGTCTATAAAACATTTTCAAATCAAAACAAGATTAAACATTAATCTTTTACAGTAACATGTTCAATTTTCAATCGACGACATTATGTAAACATCATGTCTACTAAGAACATATCAACCATGTATCCTTCAAACATCAAGCTTCACTTGACATGACTATATAAATGTTTGCAAATTTTTGAACTAAACCAACCAACGAAATTTGATCAGACAAATTATAATACATATAACATATATATATCTTACACATTAGAACTTTTAACTTATAACATTATACCATGCTTTAAAAAATATTCTTGTATCAACCAGTAGTAATTTGATCTCCAATCAAAAAAAAAAGTATACTTATTACTCGTAAATAATTTACAATAAAAGTAAATGAATGACATATATTGCACATAGACTATTATGAACCTCATCATACCTCGATCCACATAGTATACATAATACATAATATGAGACATGAGAAAAGTGTAAAATCCAATACATGTGTAATGTGTGTACATATCTATCTGCTAAATGTGTATATTATAAAAACTGTGAAACTGAACACTAAGTTCCTCCGTGATATTATGCAAGTGTTGTAAAATATACATGTTTGCATTTCTACAAAAAAAATGGCAAATTGTCATTCAAAAGCATAAAATTAAAAGAAATCCCCTGTGCAAAGGCGTACCCCTTTCCACTGTAATATATTTTTTTATTACTTCACATTCTGGGTCTGGATTCTGAATTCTGAATTGTCGTATGAAATACTGAAGCATCACCATCATCATCATCATCATCATACAAGATAAAACTAAATCATAGATGATAAGATCTTTTTAACTCGAGGAATCGTTACGGCCGTTAGATTCTACTTTAACCATGATCTTTTTCTCCTTTTTTTTTTAAAACACAAAAATGAAGGAAAAGGCATTGGAATATTCCACATCAACGCATCCACATATGTACCACATATAAATATTTTAAGATGGCCTGTACAACAATTAAGATATGGTGTATGCATACAAATAACGAGAAAAAGAAATGAATATGTACCAAAATATCTACCTATACATTGGCAAACACTATACTATCTATTTGGTGTTTGCCAACGCGCTGGATACACAGAAGCCGACACTTCAAGTGCTATAGCTACTCTCATAATTCTTATTACACATGTGTCTACTCTACTGTTTACTGTATATACGTAAAAAGTACACACAGATTTCTTGAATCTTGAATAACGAATAACACAACCCAGTCAAAGATTTTTTAAAAAAATTCTCCTTCTACCTAAATATACATGAATGAATGAGTCATGAGCAAAATGAGAGCTAAAGTTTCTTTCTTTTTTCTTCCTCTTGTAAATGACTACATGAGAAATCTTATAATAATAACAGTATACTGACTAAATTTAGAAGAAAACAACTAAAGTTAAATATATACTACAATACTAAGATTATGCGTACCGTAAGTAAAATTAGTTTTTTTTTTTTTAACTTTTTTACAAAATTTGAATACACAACAATTTTTCGTACATTTGTCAAACAACACAGAAGAGAAATTCTTAGGGCCCTTTCTGTACAATCCAAACTAAAATACTTATTTCCTTCCTGTCTATAATATTACGTGAATCAAAGTTGTTGAAGCAGTAGAGGTTAACTGTAGGATGTAGGAAATGTATATATTCATACATACATTTATAAATCATACTCAAATTCTCACACATGTTTGTACTTTTCACTATAGGAGAAAGTCACATTATGTATATGTAGATAATGTACAGACTTACACGTATAATGTGTCTGTAGTCTGTAGTCTATACATAATAAATTATATAATAAAGACTTGACTACATTTAACTAAACTCCCAAAAATACAAATAATAATAATAATAATGTTTTTCTATATTCTAGACCTAGACAGGGTTTCGTACAAATTATTTTACTAATACAGATATTTATACATGTTACGTGAAGTTAAGTAAAGCTTACTTATGTATATGTAGGATGGAGATAATCATGACTGTAATAATAATAACGGTTATTACCACAAAGCCACTGAATTTGCATTGATGCATGTATTAGTTTAAAAAAAGGAGTATATTATTATATCTTCCTCTTCCATTCTTGACTTGATTATCTCTATACTCTATAGTTTGGTATTCGGTGCTGGGTGTGTATTTAAATGTACATTGTACATGTTGTCATTTTGAACAGGACCAAGACGCTCTGTTATGTTCCTGTTTCTGCTTTTCTAAAGATGCTTTAAAAATATCTCGAAAGCTAGAGACTTGTACATTGTACATGTTGTGTGTGTGTTCCTGGTATTTCTGGCATACACAGCCTCCCACGGAAAAACTAGCAAACAATCCGACAAGATCATTTCAAATTTCAAGTTTCCTAAATTTCCGCTTACATTTTGTAATTCTATTAGTAATTTTACTCCCTTACATACATCCCTACATGTTTCTTTACCAAACTGTACTACATACTACATGTGTAATGTTTATGTATAGTGTACAGTTCTTTTGTAAGAAACGAAAGGATTCTGGATGTAGTGTGTACCTTTCTTTTCATTATTATTATACCTTCACCATGTGCATCATTTCGATGAGATGAGAAACAACCAACTAACAAACAAACTATTTTAGTTTAGTTACTTGCACTTCAGAATCTCTTGTCTTGTCTGTTTCTGGTGTCCATGTCTTCTTGTTGTACAATCTTAGATCTCATCTCACTCTATTGTGACTGAGTATCTTTTTTTTGGCTTCGATTTCTTTCGTGAAACGGTAGCTCATATGACTTTATTCTTGTCTAAATTAACCAACAACACAACTCATTTCACTTCAATGTACACAGTACACACTACACACATTCAAGTTTGTACAAATGAATGCAGCAGAATAGAATAGAATTCCTCATCGTCACCACTAAAGACACTCCTATCTTGTTTTTTAGTGGTGCAGTAGTAATGCTTTTTTACGAGGAGAAAACGAAAAAACCATTCCATTTTTTCATAGGTTATATGTACCTAATACCTAAGCATATACATGAATGAATAAATACATACCACCAACAGCAAAAATGTCTCCTACCTATACAACCTACAAGTACAAGAAATGTAAAAGTAGAAGAGATTTCAATTCATCCAGAACATTTGTTTAATTTTTTTTATTAGATTAAACAACCTGAACTTGGTTGATTTGTAACGAAATGCACATTTTCCATTTTCTGATCTTTCCAATCAAATGGAAACATCTAAAAGAAACTCTAAACAACCTCATCATCCATCCATCATCAATAACAACTCGAAAATTCAAGAGTGTACAATTTACGATAGTATTAATTGAAGTATACTATGCTCTCCTTTTCATTTCGTCACATGATGACACATGACCTTTACAATATAATGACATAAAATAATACAACATAATATACGTAACACTGGTTATACAATATGTACTATGTACATTGTACATACATGCAGGATAAACTTGGATGTAAACATGAAGAGCAAAAAAAAGCTATGTAGATATGTGTAAAACAAATACAATTTTGATCTTGTCAATTTTTCATGGTATACTGACTTCATCCACACATAAAATGTAAAATGTGATACTACGAAAAAGAAGTGGATCTTGTAACTAGAGACTTTACCATATTTTTTCTCTCGCACAATCATTCTGGTTTTCTCACTAATATAAAACTTGATTTTAACTCTTATCTGCACATACTTCGAAAAAAAAACTACAACGGTTGCATCTAGGTACTTTAAACTTTAAACAATAGTAGTAGATGGGCACCAATCAGAATTGTTAGAAGTTTTCCAACTAACTACATATCACTGTGAATATTACACCAAAGCTTACAACTTGTCTAATTTACAAAGTACCTTAATATGGTTTATCATTGGGTGCAACCATTATAAGATTTCTGTTAAGTTCAAAACTTTTATTAAAACAAAAAAAAAAACTATGAAAAACATTGCAAGAAATTTTACAATAGTTTGCACAATATGATAAGATTCTTTGTAAAGTCAACGAATTGTAAATTTTTCTGTAAAATTGATGAAGATTTTCAGTTTGATGGGTTCTCCTCCAGTTAGAACAAAAACATATGTAAATATATCCTAAATTGTAACATATTCTATTCATCTACCTACAAACATATAAATAAAACTTGTTTCCAGTTTCACTCTTTTAACAATTTTAAAGAGGATACATAATATATTGCATAATTCTTTAATGTGATCTAACTTCTACCTTGAAGTACGTATATTATTATTATTATTATTATTATTAGTAGTAGTAGTAGTAGTAGTAGTAGTAGCATTACAGTATTACAAAAAATATGATGAAAATGCAGAAATGTTCGTTGAAAACACAGCACATCATCAAGTGTAATATGATTACAATAATGAATGTTAATCATAAAAACAAAGGTAAAACGTGCTCCTTTGTACTTTCAACAAATTTTCAGTATCCTCTTTACACAGGATTGTCAACGCATAATTTACAAATTTATGCTATGTGGAGTGGAAAAAAAATGGTTAGTTTACTTGAATGATGCATTCTTATTTGTCTTAAATTCCATAATAAGAGCATTCTCCTAAACATCACCGCTAAATATTAGTTGTGACGCAACAAGTACTACGTTATAATATTATTAGTATGTACAGATGTTTTGTGTGTACATGTACAATGTACAGTGTATACATATATCTATTTATTTTATATATATAAACAGGGGAACTTGGGGGCAAAAGATTCCACATAATTTATATGTAATTCATTATTAATAATACAAAGGGTTTAAGAGATCTGAGGACCATTAAACCACAGAATTAATATTAATAAAATCTATAATCAAAGAACTTTTTACAAGTTTTGTATACCTTTTAGAAAAAATGACAAAAGTTAAATATGAGCCATATTAGTATTTTCTGATGCCCCGCATTCCCCTTCCGTCTAAAGAAGTCAAATATGTAAGCAAGGTAAAGATTACAAACATAGACTCGTGCCCAGGAATAGAATACATGAAGAATAAGGTCGAGGCACATTGCCAACAATTCCGCTCACACTATAAACTAACACATATATATATACACACACACACGGATGCAGATTATCCATCCTCCAATCTTAAATTTTTAAAGCCCCTCAAAGCTCATCTTAAAGCAACAGCATTTTCCCTCAATACCACATAGTATCATAGAAATACCACGTCTTTATGTCAAATACTCCCATTTTGACTTATTCTTTTAGACTTTTATTTGTAGACGACCAGCAAAAATTTAAAAAAAAAAACAATACATGTGTCTAGTGTCTTGTGTGTAGTTTATAGATTTCTATTTCAAAGAAAACTACATCCAAATTACATTATTTCCTATATTGTGTAGTGTATACACAATACACAGTGAACAGTGATGCAGGAAGAGTGAAAACAATATTGTTTGTATACGAGACAATGAAAATTTTGTTGTTTTTTTCCACATATTATACAAAAAAAAACAGCTGTATAATTTTAAAGTCGATTGTACTCGTATAAAAATATTAATGGATACTGAGTATTCACATATTCGTGTTTAACATCTCCTTTCATTCCTCATCACATCAATTAAAACTCCTGCTCTCCCGCACCGTCGTTCTCTAGCTTCTAGCTCCAAGTTAGTTGTCAACAGATGATTAAAAGGAAGGCAAGGTTAGAGCACAAAATCCACGCTGGCAAACTCCCCACATACATTCATTCAACTTTTGCAAACTACATACTTGATGTATACACAACGGCACCTTTCCTTTCTTCAGACCCATATCACAAAGTACCGACATGAAATGTTGGGTGTACTGAAATTTAGCTGCTACATGAAATAAAATCTTACTTATAATATGGAATATTCGATGAAAACAAGAGTGAATAAAATCACACTTTTTAATTACAATACTTTCACATTCCAAATCAAATTGACAACTACTTCTGGTAGGGGCGTTACAAAACTTTTTATATTTTTTTACACTTGTAAAAACTGTCTCCAACCAAATAAAAATATGAAGCTACAATTTACACATAGCACATACCTACATTTTCATAATATGAAATACGAGGTGTGAGCTATAATACTAACTTTGTATCGTTCAATTCCCTTTCTTTTAACCTTTACTATCTTTTTTATACTTCAAAATTTACGTCAATCTTGAACTACACATGTGCTAAAACTCTTCAAGATTTTGAATTTTCAAAGTGTTTCAAACATAAAACAGTAGTAGTGTGTAGTATGTAGTACTTATAGACATTTAACACTTTTTTCATAGATGTATACACGTCACCAGCAAAGTCTAGAGTTTGTAGTCATCTACAAATAGTAAATACGAGAATATTAAAAGATGAGAAGAAAATTTGTGTGTAGCCATTAACTAGTAGTGTACATAGTGCATAATATACACATGTGACATGTGTGTGAGTTTATTCTACGTGTACTATAATTATATCA
Organism: Sminthurinus signatus; assembly: GCA_019776565.1. Classification (NCBI taxonomy): domain Eukaryota; kingdom Metazoa; phylum Arthropoda; class Collembola; order Symphypleona; family Katiannidae; genus Sminthurinus; species Sminthurinus signatus. The sequence goes on along the minus strand of JABASP010002012.1, from coordinate 3,727 downwards.
TTCATACATAAGTACACAATTAATTTTTCTTTTAAACGACTGTACCATGATTACACATAACAAATTATCACTGCAAAGATGTACAGACTAATTCTTTGTTTTATAATCTAAAGAGTTTGTACAAATAATCTGCCCACCTATTATATTTGTCATTCCCCTACTTTTAATTAAAAACCTAGACTGTCAGAATTTAAGAAGCGATAGCATCTCATCGCACAAAGTTTCATGGCGTTATTCGTTATACAGGTTCATTGTACGACAATAACATTCAGAGAGAGCGGTAAACAAACAACCTATTAAATTGGATTCACCACAATATAAGTATTCATACAGTACTCACTACAAAATACAAAATGATTTCATATTTAGAGTAAAACGAGTCTAATACAAGCTTAAATGTACATGTATCATGTACGTATATGCACATATATTCTGCCTAATGAACCCCAAACTAATTTTTTACAATAAAATGATTTAAATAACTATTCACTCCTATCCTTTACTTTTGTCCAAATTCAAGATTCACACAGATAAAAAACTAAAAAGCAATGAAAAATGAATTTCTTTTCTTTGCTAGTCAAATTTGAAACTTTACATTCATCGTCTCATTCATCACCGTTTTAGGTTTAAAACTCTCTGCACAATAACTGTCTGTTAACTTTTCAGCAACCAGTACAAGAAAATTAACCTGGAATTTAGTTCAGACTTCAGACTTGAGACAAGTTTAAAGTATACAGCTAATACTTATTTTGTACTTGTATTATACATAGATGTATAACATGGTGCTTTCTTTCTTTCTTTCTTTTAATACCACTAGCACTAGAACTAGCCTACGTACTACTAATACCACACAGAAAAAAGTTGGCGATACGACGAAAAGTACAAATGAGTAGAAATCTTAGCTAGGTAAGCATATGTTTATGTCCCTTGTTCTGTTGTATCGTATTTTACGACAATTTCCGACAACATCTTAGTAACCTAGATTGAAAAAACGCACGTTGGCTTCTCGGCCTGTTTTCATCTTCCTCTTGTACATGATAATGATAACCATGAGAAATACAGTATAGTATCATATGATATAGGACAAATCATTTTCTCTCTCTATCCTTAGCATAAAATTAATCTCATAATACATAATACATTCCGTTGTTATTACATTTTTAAACATAATAACAATAATGATGTGTAATAAAGATATAACTAAGAAATATTATGCTTACAACAACAAAAACAATAACTCTTCATAATATTTTACCATTTAAATTCAATAACGTCTATTGTATAATTTGTAACTACAATATTGTATAGACACAAAAATACAAACCTTCAAACTATAACATTTTACATCTAGTTTTAGTTTTGATCACTACAGATTTGTCATGTTCTGTCTTAATGTCGGATATCTTGAGAGATTTAGGATGCATCTACATTCTACATTCTGCATACTACATGCATTTCATGATTAATGTAGTTTTTTTTTTAAAAAAAAGAGAAGATACTTGTCGTACATAAAACATAAACATTTGCTAAAATAACAACACTCCAATCGATTGACATCCTTGGAGATTCTCCTATATGCACACAACTACTACTGTGTCTAAATAGTGTCTACTTAAACGTTGACTACTTATATACAATGTAAGCATGATTTTGCCTCAGTTATGAAAGAGAACCATACACAACTTATAGTGTTGAAAAGTAGTAGTCCCCAGTTTTATCATGTTTTAAATTGACATTTGATTTGGATCAATAGATTAAGTACGGCTCATCCTTGTTTGCATGATGACTAATTCATATATAAACTAAGTAAGCATCTAAACCATATATATAATAAAAAAGATAGCATTACATACATGCAAGTGCTCTATGAATATGTATCAAGTTGATACTAGCTGTTTAGTTTATTTATTAATTTGTTTTTGTTTTCTTTTTCTGTTGACTTTATGAGTGCATTTTCATCGGAATCGATGGGCATTTTCATAAGAAACCTTTGAATGCCTAGTACACCATATCACATTTCATTTCAGATATACAGCATAATACAGTATATCTCAAATCTAATAAGTCAATCAGTGCCAGTGTTTTTATATTTTAAAATCAGTGTGACGTTGAATCGTAATTGTTGAAGCATCTTTTTCTTTTCCATCAATATTTTATAGTCTATTAGGTTACTTATCTGTAATCTTTATATCGATGACGCGGATTTTAATTTCTTTGAAAAATGATACAAAAAGATAACAAAACATCCACGTACACATTCACCAAAGCAATAATGCATCTTTATCCTTTAGACGACTGCTGCATTTTATTGTTTAAAAAGTTTTAAATACTCTTTCGAATTTTGAATAGTGTAAACATTCAACGCACACAACCTCCAACCTCCAATTGCATAGTGTCACTTTAACATTCAAAATGTTATCATATTATTTTGTGCATCATCACATTTTTACATAGCAGCTAGCCTTTTCTATTTAGTTATGACTGTTCATTATTCATTATCCATCTGGCAATCTTGGAAGTATGGATTTTTTTTATCAGCCATTCTCAGAATATATTATATATTATGTAATTAAGTTCAACGTTAACTAAAGGAGGAGTGCATAAGTCAGAACTTCCGTTGTTTGCAAAACTGAATTAATGTTAACCTACTCACAATTTCCATTTACACACAATACAACGTTTGCGGACGTCGGATATCCTCAACTTTATTGTTTACCTACCATATCTCCAAACACAAATATGGAGATGAAAAAAAAAACACGAAAGAATACAAAGCACACACATTTACTCACACATATGCCAATTGATTTCTAAAAACAATACATAATTCTATATCATTGACGTTATCCATGAACAAAAAATTGAACATCTGACATTTACTATGTTAAGACCTTTATCGAATCATGGGTTTAATTATTCGTCACTTGTTTAAACCTCACAAAAAAAAACATTTTCGTGCATACATTAAAGTAGGACAGTCAACAGTTGTAAAGGGAAAAGCATTTCAGATTTCAGATCCTTGTCATTTCCTATATGATTTGGTATAATATACAATGTACAGACTACACATGAGTTGAATGAAATACTTTGTACTTACATAGGACATTGGTCTATGTGGAAGAAATGAGGAAGAATTGACAGTATTACTAGCAATAAAATGATCCTTTTTTACACTATGGATTTAGGATTTGGATGAACTGGGATATTTTAAAAAAAGTTATTCAAAAATATCAAATTTTACTATAGATTGAAATCATGTTCCGTCATACTGTTTTTTTCAAGAAGAACCATATTTTAATAACAGTGAGACTGAAATTAAGATACCACTATAACACTTTGTGTCACATTGTAATTGATACTACATTACATAATGTATAATATAAAATATAACCCGCATCATATCATGATGAGCAGAAGGATTTGATGCATGAACTTTGAAACGATTGGTATGTATGAAAAACCATAACACTTGAAATAATTATTCATAAAAACTGTCAAGACAAGGAATAAATAAAAAGAGAGGGATTTTAAACCACTTGATATACTTGAATTATACATGTGGGTAAAAATATATGGACATAAAACCAAAATAAAGGAGCATCATTCCCTACGTTTGATGTATCTATACATACAGTTCTATTTAAGTCAAACCTCTCTTGTACTACTAATAAAAATGAAACAACGAAATAAAACTAAAATTTATAGAGATATATTTATATATATAAGT
>JABASP010002011.1:0-23442 GCA_019776565.1 Sminthurinus signatus | reverse complement strand
TATGATCACTAAGAAACAGGGTAATATGGGACAACGTGAGACCCTAGGGATATTATAATTGGGGCAATGTGAAATGGGGGCAAAGTATATATATACTAAATACTGGACAGACTGTACATTTTACATTGTACATGCTGCGCGCTACCCACTCGCGATGAAGAATTCATTTAGCGAGTTTTGAAATCGTGCCTTGCCACGATTTAGATTTTTGTACTTGTTCTTGTAGATGTTGTTTGTGTTGTATTTGTGATCATATTTTGATGGGTGGATGAATGGGTGTAAAATAGATACCACAGACGGAGATGGATATAATCCGTTTACTTTTTTCTCCATGTATTTTACTAGTGTGTTTTCAAGTATCACAATATAATCCAACAACGAATGTGAGGTTTTATAATAGGACATAATAGGAAATAAAATACAGTTTATATTTACAACGGCAATTTTCCATCCTCGTCAAACAAACATGAACATGAGCACCCGAATCATCCGTATCATCAAAATCATCAGAGCCATCACCATTCCCTAGCCTAAGAAATCCTCCCTTGCCCATCCGTATAACGTAGTATATAACATGTAAATGTGTGGAACGTGGAATGCAGAACTTGGTTACTATTTACTATTTGCTACAGAGTGTACAATGTACAATGTAGACTAAAGGAGTATTCAAAGACGTGGCAGAATTGTCTGAACACAGAACACAGAATGGTGAACGGTGAACAGGGGAAATTTTCACTTCATATCCACTTGCTCCTCACCACAGTCCATCAGTAAATGTAGAGACCAGAACAAGGACCAGAACCCGACACAAACACTGACAGAAAAAGTTTTAAAGGAGCCGAGAAAAGACAGTTGCTCCACTCTTCTTTCTTTATCTCTCTTTAACTTACCACTCAACATTTTTCGAGTAAATTTTTAAAATGCACTTTATTTTAATGCCTCTTCCTCCTCATGGATAAGGAATAAGGAATACGGAATAGGAAATAAGGAAAGGAAGTATACACACACATTGTATTATGCATACAACTAGAACTCAAACTAGAGCAGGAACTAAAAGTATATTGTGTATTATATACCTTCTTCCTCTTCTCTGTCTCAGGCTTTCTCTCTCTGTTTAAAGTTCAGTGTTTGAGCGTCAGGTTTGAAACTATTGTATAATAAAACGGGAGCGGTATCCATCTTCTTTGTGAATATGCACAGTGCATAGGGAACAGTTATATATTATATAGTTTCCTTGCTCCACATAACCGCATTTCCGTTTCTGTTACTGTCAATGTATCCCACATTTTTACAATACAGAGAACAAGAGGAGAAGAAAAGGGAGAAAGGTACTAGAAAAAGTCACAGTTTTTACTCTTTCTAGGTTATCAAGGTTTGCGCCCAAAGAAGAAGAAGTTGCTTCCACTGCTCACTGTTTCTTCGCATCCGGGTCACAGCTCAGCTCAGCTAACGTAAAAGAGTGTGACGTATCTACTTTGCAAAAACATGATCCAGCACAAGAAACTTTAAATTGTGTTTAATTTAAACAAGTGCCAGTGTAAAAAAACAGAAGAAGAGTATTACAGCTCCGTCGTAATCATAAAATATACTGTATTTTACTATTCTGCTGTCTGTGTCTGTATGTCTGTATGTCTGTACTGCACTATACTTTTTATTTTTATAGGAATGCACCAACCGCACTATGAAATACTCAGTTTTCAGACAAAATTCATTCCATGTCTATGACTTTTACCTTTTTTTATAGTAAAATGTTAAAAATTAAGAACCGGATCCAGATCCAGCCATAACTTGAAATAAAACTACACAAAGACATTGTACAAAGTAATTCACCATTCACCATTTGCCAGAGTAAACTCTAAGCTTTAAAGTTTTCAAAAGTTTCCTCTTTTTTAAACCGCTTATCACAAAATGTGACATCTTTAGTCTTTACTCTCTAGTTTTTACGTTTCAATTTAAAAAGAAGACTGAAGACTGAAAACTGAAGAAATAAAGAAAGAGAGATCTCTTGTCGAAAGAAATCTACCAATAGGAGATTAGGAAATCAATCACATTTTCCTTTTTGTAGAAAGAAAGAAAATTGTAGAAATTGTAGATTTGAAAACGTAAAGGCAAAGACAAAACTGGGACATGATCTTAATTCATTTTGTATGTAGATACCTGAAACCTAAAAGTACGAAAAAGATTTGAAAACAAATCCCTTGTTTAGTTTTAAAACACTTGGAAGTGAAAGTATTGAAAGTATCAGAAGAATTGAAAGAGTAATAAATATACAGTGTGTACAGTGTACAATGTACAAAGTACATGCATGTGTCAAGGTGTACCTTTAATGTGTTTATCCCGTCAAATCTTCCAACTGTATAAATACTTTGTGTGTGTGTTAAGAGAGGCGAATGATTTTTAAATGTTGTAAAGTTATTTTCTAGTATCCAGTACATTACTTTTCTCTTCAGTGTCCCAACTCTGGTTTCAGATTTGGATTCGGATTTGGATTTTTTCCCTCTTTTTTCCACAACCTTGCAGCAAACGAGGAATGTAGAGCAAAACTCTTTAATGTAATTCTGGTATATCCGTACACCGTACATCGTACACATATGTAGATAAGAAAAAAAGGACATTGAGAACGAGGGAGCGGAGAAAAAAATGCACACAAAAACTACGACAATTTTTGCATAAAATGAAAGAGATGAAGGAGGACATTTTAAAGACAGGATGAGAAAGAAAGTGAGATACAGAAAGAAAGAAAGAAAGAAAGAAAGAAAGAGTTGAGAGAGTTGAGAGAGTCTACTACTTTAAGAATTTAAGTGAGTAAAAGTGAGCACAATTCCAAGTTTCTTAACCTTCGTCCTCATCTCTTTCTACTTTCTACTTTCTACTTCCTCTTTTTGTCATGGTAAATCCCTGAGGCATTTCTCACACGAGAGACTAGAAGTAGAGCTAGAACTACAACTAGAAGTACAAGTAGAAGAAGTAGAGATTCTGGATTCTAGATTCTAGACTTCCCAGCTTTTGCCATTCTTTTGCAAATCTTCTCAAAAAACTTTCTCCACTTTCTCCACTTTCTCTCTCTCTCTCTCTGACTGTCTTCTCCAATACATTATACAGAACAGAATGGAGAAGAGAGGAAGAGTTTAACCCTTTTTACCAAAAAGGAAAATCCAAACCGTTTTTATAAAATAAAAAAAAGGATTCTTTCTTGAGTGAAGAAAAAAGTTTTTGTCAAGATCACACTGTATTATTTTATTGTATTGTATATTGTATTATATTATATTATATTGTATCCTCTTTATTTTTATACAAGTGAGTGGAATTGATACAAAGAGGTACTTGTTTTATTAGGTTATGGCTGAAAAATTACTTGAATTTTATTCTCATCATACCTATAGCATACACACTACACATACTGTATTTTATACATTATAACTACAAATACATGTATGAAATTTCCTAAATTATTCTACAGTCATTTTCATTGCATATAGATATGATGGAGAAATAAGAAATAAGCTAGATGAAATAGAGAGAAAATGTTTGAAATTTTCCAAGAAGAAAAAAGATAACCCCAGAGATTTCTTTCCCTTCCGATTTTTATTCTACACGAAAAAAGAAAGGAAGTGAAAGAAAGGGAAAAAGAAAGTCCCGGCGCACACTCAAATCCTTTTCACTCATCCTCACACGCAGAGCTGGCTACTAGCTTTTACTAGCTGTTGTGTGTATTCTGTGTGCTTTGCTTTGTTTATATATATACTTGTGTTTATACATGTATTGTATATTGTATAATGTATATTGTACATGTGTGAGGGAAAAAGAGAGCGTGAGTCTAGTATTGACAAGAAAAGCTAGATTACAAATGAAACGGAAAGATTTAAGTAGTTTTTATCCCAGCACACTCTCATGTACACTTATGTCTAGATTCTAGAGTCTGGAGTCTAGAGGCTAGATTTTAGTTTTCACTCTCTACTTTCTACACTCAAGTGTACAGCGTACAGTGTACAGAGCCCACTATACACATTATACATCATACATTATACAAAGATACATGAACAGTTCAGTTCAAGTTGATGAGATTTAACGTTACAAGAGCTAGAAGAAGAGGAAGAAGGAGGAAAAGACAAAGATAGAAGACGGAGACGAAGATGAAGATGGAGAAGAAGTTGACTATAACCGAGTGTTTGTGTATCTAGTTGCTACGTTATGGAAGATGGAAGTAAATATCTACTCACTGCTCAATGCTCACTGCTCAATGCTCACTCCTCAGTTGTTACGATGATATACAATACATTACAGAAGAGTGTTTCAAAGTCTCCACTGTGTGCTGTTTCTGGGAGTTTTAGGTTTGACTTTCTTCTTCTTCTCCTTCCCTTCTCATTCGTCTTAGACTAAACCCAAGAAAACTGAGAGAAGAAGGAGAGAGAGACAGTTGGTGCAAAAGAATTTATTTTAAATGATGACTGACACTTGTTTGGATCTCATCCTTTCACTCGTACTCGTACTCGTCCTCACACTCACACTCGTACACGTACACATACTCGGCTATACTCACACTTTCTTGTCTTGGCTTTCTCAGACTCAAGTCTCTGGTCTCTATTCTCTAGTCTCTTCTGGTCTCAAGACGAAGGACGGAAGACGGAAGACTCAAGATGGAGCACTGCTTTGGAGTTAAAGCGGACGGGATCAAGTGTGTATTTTCCTATAGTGAAAGGATGGAAAGAGCAGCAGGGGAATCTCGCCAGGTTTATTAAGGAAAGTGTGCTCAAAAATGATGGGGATTAGAAGATCACTCTGACTTCACTCCACTCCACTACACTTGACTGCAGACTGCAGACTGCCACTACTCTACCAGTCCTAGCTCTTTCTCCTCTCTCTTTCCTCTCCCCTCTCACTCTCAGCTCACAACTCTCAAAAAGGCCACAGAGAGTCAGAGTAAATAAGCAAATATAAAAGAGTAAAAAGAGTAAAAGGAGACGGCAGGAGGAAGGAGCAAAACTTCAAACTCAAGTCAAACCAAACCAAACTTAAGAAAACAAGTCAAGTTGGAGTTTGGAGGAAAAGCTATGGAATTTAACTGACTCTGTCTTAGATAATAGCAGAATCTCCAATGCCAATGTTCATAGAACTTGTTATTAGAGACCAGAGACGCATTACAATTACATTCCTGTATTCTGTTATTACCGTCTATTATAAAATGTGCAGAGAAAACAATAGGAAAATTGGCTAAATAGCTTTGTTTGTACATTGTATTGTATTGACAAAAGTAGACAGTAGACAGTAGACAACAATGTTGTATGATAATGTTGATGATACAGAAAAGGAGTAAAAACACCAAGTCATTTATAGTTACAGTTATAGTTATGAAATGGAGCACCACCATCATATTCTTCTATCTAAATGTTGATGTAGATGTCTATAGCTTTTTCTTTTCTTTTCACCCCCGGTGCTCATTACTTAAAATTGTTGTAAATGTATTGTTTCAATTCTTTGATGATTTCCTTTAAATTTCAGATTAGTGTAAAGGTTGCAAACTCTATCTTCTTTTGTATATTGTGTCTACTGTTTATTGTATCAACTACAATATTGTCAAATTACAAATTGTAGTAAAAAATCAGAGCCGTGTATTTTTTTCTCTAGTATGTACAAGCTTTGGAATTCAATATATGTACATACTTATTGTACACTCAAATACAAATGGAATAAAATTTGTAGTACATATTTTACAGTAACATTGGTATTTTTAAGTATAAAGTTGATATGTAATCGCAGGACATAAAGAGTTTTTCACTGCAAAAATACACATGCATGTAAATGTATAAATTCAGCTTGTTTTCATGAGTACTATGATACTTGATACTCCGCTGTAAGCTCTAACTTTAGCTTGAGCTGTGGATCACATTCTACAGTCCACAGTCTGCAGTCACAGTCCGCATTAGGGCAATGAAAGTAGGGAAATAATGCAAGTACATGACACATTTATGTGGCAATAATGCTAAAATACGAAGGAATCTCGTTGGAAAGCTTTTGCAAATACTCACATGTACAACACAGATAGCCGTGTGCACATAATACTTTATGCATTCATACATACATACATACAGCTGTTTTTAACATTTGTCCTGTCCATCTATCTCAGTGTACGAATCTACAATGTGAAATCTAGCTATGGCACAGTATAGAGTATACGGTATAGACACAGTCTATAGTCTACAACTTCTGTCCCATTTTCTCCATTCACATTTACAATTTACAATTTACATGGAGCTCTCAGCTCAGCTATTTAATGCCAATTTTTCTCACTCACATTAACAACCAACGGCCATTCGTAGGAGGAGATACATACATTATGTGCATACATCTACAACTGTACCAGTAATATGTAACTTTACAATCTATCCCATGTCTAGAAAAACATGGGAGAATGGAATTAGGAATGGAAAAAACAGCCTTGTTCCTACGATTGTCCTTGTCTCTGGCCTCTATGTAGTATTTTCTCTAGAATCTACCCTCTAGCATCAAGTCTCAAGTCTCAAGAGTCTGGCAACTGGCAACCCAGAAAACAGGAAGAGTAAGGACAAGTAGTTGGGGAGTTGGGTAGTTGGAGTTGGAGGTTCAAAGATTTACCATGTCATTTCAGTGTCTGGGCATATGGTAAATCTTGCCGTTTTTCCACTCTCCTCCTTTCTTCTTCCTCTTTTAGTTTTACATTTACTTATGTAGTTACTTAATCGGACGGATGGACATTAGAACATGAACATGGATGTGAACACTGAACATTGAGCGCAGACCCAGAGCCAGCTTCAGTCAAATACTCAGACGAGCGAGTGAGAACAAAAAGGAGAAGGGCATAAGTTAAAAATTACGTCTATTTTATACTCTCTCTCTCCGTCTTCTCTCCATTTAAAGAAAGCAGAGAGAAAAACACGGACAAGAAAAGAAAAGGACTCTTTTGAAAATAACGTTAGAAAGGATCATGATCATGAACTAACTGTGACTCGCGTAATCGTACTAGCCATCCAGTTTATTTCATTCCATTCTCAATTCTCCATTTGCCATTTGCCATTCGCCATTCTACCCTCTTCTTCTTCTTCTTCTTCCTTTCTATTTCCTTCCATCTCAGTCCATTCCATTTCATTTCATTGAAATAAGACACCGGACCGGCGGAGTACAAATAGGACCAAAATACGTAGATATTTAGATAGATGGAATATGTACATTGTACAAGTTTGTCTCTAATTCTTGCGTAAACCCAAAATGGACACTGGACACTGCCATTGGACAATGGACAATGGAAAATGGACAATGATGGATATGGGTCATTATTATTATTTTTATTATATTTTATTCTTCCTAAAGGATAAAAGGCAAATGGCAAAAGACGTAGGTCCATTTCATTTCAATTTGTAGATAGATACACAGATACACTCAACTTTGAAAAAAGAAAAAAGTAAAAAGTAAAAGTCTGTTTTTTTATTCTACTCAAGCTAAGTGTGTCTATGAAGGAGAGAAAACGAGCGGGACTTTATTGGACAACTCGCTCAATTAGTAACACTATCACTATCAAATCTATTTCTTTGTTATCCCTCTATACATTTACGTAAACGTAAGTAGTCAATGTAAATTTTACACAGATAGGTCTCATGACCATCAGCTTGATCACATTCTCCAGAGATCCAGAGAGTTCTCTCTAATTTTAATCGATGGACTAGGATCTAGGATGTAATCAAAATCCAGTCAATTTCCCTTTTCCCCTACATGTACATTGTACAATTCTTTTAATGTTCTAGAACAGATTAAATTGAAAGTGAATCGCCAAAGTTTGTCGGTCATTGATCTCACACTCTCACTTTTCACCGGTTTTAAAAGAGGAAAAGTGCTGAAACGGGGTTTATTGATCAAGAAAATCAAGTGCTAATTATTCAAAGTACTACAGAGTAAAGTTAAAGTACAGTTGAATTAAATGCTGTAATAAATATTGATATCAATATCACTGAGTAAAGTATGAAGGTTTTCTTTTAAATGCTAATAGAGTTCATTATTTTTACATCAGATTCTTTTAGTTTTTTGAAAACTAAAGGTAAACAAAATAAATAGGAGCAAGAAAGGATTCCCCTTTATTTGAACACACGTTGAATTTGGGGTTGCATGAGGGTACTAAATTACAACATTAAACAAGTACAATGTGTACAATGTACGCATTTAGAAGAGGGATATTACACACTTTTAAATATTGACAAACTTTTGGTTGGTTGGTTGGGTAGTTGGTAGAGTCGAGTTCGTAATCGAGTAATCGTAATCGTAATTGTGAGTGAACAAAGGAGAACCCTAGTGAAAGAATTTAAGCATGAATTCCCACAAGTGCAATTGACCACTGTGTAAATAGTAAATAGGTTCAAATCAGCATAAGGGCTCGCTCCGTTAAAGCCCTGCTTTATGTGTATCTTAAGTGCGTGCTTTGCGTATCGGTCAGCTCTTTGCATTTAAGATCTGGATCATTTGAAATTTGAAATACAATACGTGTTTTTATATATGTATTTGTTCTTGTATACTTGAAAATTCTACCGTTTCAATTTTTGGTTTTAAAAATATCCAATGCATCGACCATCTTCAAAAGGTTAGGTTTTGAGAGCACTTTTGATGTTAGATGTTAGTAGGAGACGAGTATGCATGACAATATAAGAATAGAAGAAAGAAACTTACCTATAACAGTTAAGTTGACTTTAACATTTCTTGTTTGAGCCACTCGGAAGTCAACTCGACACCGGTACACGGCCGCATCCCCTTCATTCACATTTTCGATAGCGAGGATTGCAGGCTTGAAGGAGGGACGGAAGTAAGCCCGATTTCCGAATACGTTCTCATCCGCCCACCTCTCCGCATCTTGAAATGGACGATCTCGAGCGTCCACACTGAAATATAATAAAAAATAAATAAAATATCATTAAAATTTACAAAGTATTTTATTGTATTTTATCTCCTACAAAAGCCATAAAGTTAAAGCAAATGTTTTGAAAAAATGCACTTGTTTATTTTTTTTTTACTTCTACGTTTCCATTAGTAATTTGCTTAAATGTAAATCCGAATGTAAAATAAATACAAAAAAAGCTACCATAAAAGTGAAAGTGAAAATGCAAAAGAGACAGAAAAGTAGAACAGGTAATTTTCAATTTAGAAGGCATTATTATTTTTTCAGGTACTCAATACTTAATACTCGATACTCGATACAAATTTCTGCAATATACATTATTATAAAGCTAGTGAAAAGTGGATTATGAATAGTGATACGGGTGCCGTGGATTTGTAAAACTCTCCATTTCCTCTTCACTTACATAACATATCGAGACAGAAATATGGGTAAAGAAAAACTGAATGGATCAATGAAAGAATTACAGACTACAGACTACACACTGAATGAGAAATGACAAACCAACTCATTCAAGGTGACATTTTTGTCAAGTGTCAACGCTCCTCATGAAAAATACATGGAACAAAAAGAAAAAGGAAGGGAAGGAGTTCAGCTCACGACTCTTGACTCGACGTTTGTTCTACTTCTGCTTTCGAGCATCTACTATCTATAATATCTATCTATCTGTCTATTTTCCTATCTTTTCCCGTGTATTGCAAATTATAGGGTTTTCAAAGGTTCTCAAGCGCATACAATCAATCAGTCATCAACATCACCATCAACATCATCATCATCATAGCCGTCATCGACATCGTCATTGACATCAACGTCGTCAAACTGTAACTGTAACTTTTTCTCTGCTCAGTCACTCAGAACGAGGAAGCAAACTCGTTCGGAACGAGTGAAAGAAAAGAAAAGAAAAAGAGAGAGCGAGTGAGTTACTGTGTCATTTATTCATTCATTCCCTTCATTTTTTATTACCTCTTTACATTATGCACTATATATTATACATATTTTATATATATGTACATTATACAAGGCACATTACAGGCACAACATGCACAATTTTCCTCTTTATGGCAGTTGGCAGACCGGAAGGTGACGTCGAATTACCAAAAGCTAGAGACTGGAGATTCCAGACGCTTCTTTGTATAGATTCTAGATTCTAAGATATAAAATATAGAATATAGATTTCTGATTCAAGTCATTGCAAAAAAAAGTAAAAGTCAAATGTCGAATGTCGAATTTTCTTTAAGGTAGCCCAATCATAGAAAAATGAGGAGGAGGTTCTCTGTAAATTTACTTATTTTTGGGGGAGTTTCGAACACTACAACTTTGACAAGTATTACTATAGTAATATATTTTTGAATTCATTGCTACTGTCATGTTTTTTTTTGCTTTTAATAAGCCGTAATTGGCATGTTTGGAAAATTGCAACTATCTACAAAAGGAAATAAATCATGCATGTATACTTAAAGGACTGTGGAATGTGGAATGCGGAGCCATCTTAATTGATATTTTGATTGTATTGATTGGACAAAACTGATAAAAATTTCAGGTCTGCATGTACCGATGAGACAAAATGGAAAATGGACTTTTTTGATATAGTTATCGTCATTAGTTATCATTTTTGTTACGGGTTACGGACTAGTACTTTTGGGGCATTTATTATTTAAAAGAAATATCAAGTCTTTTGATTTTGACAAATGGAACTTTTTTTTTGTCAACTTTAGACAAACGACAAACGGTAAAAGTTTCTCCGTATTTCACTGTTCATTTAAGCTTGTCTCCAACCCACGCTAACGCTGTTGAAAAAAGGATACGGAGAATACTGATGACGAATGAGGTAAAATGTTGTTTTAATGTAATCCGTTCCGGAAAACGTGCATAATTTCAAGGCTCATTTTTCTCCAATTTCATACCATTACTATTTCATATTTCATGTCAAGAAACTTTACTTTTAAAAACATCAAAGGTCCTTTTTCATTATAAATTATAAATAATCCATTTCAATTTCTTTAGCAGCTATGGAAATTATTATGAAAAGTTTTCATAATGTATTATGTATAATAGACTAAAAATAACAAAAATTCTTGAATTTTTTTGACAATTACCATGCTTTGAGTTTTGAGTTTTGAAGTTTCGAGAAACGAACCTTTTTATGCAAGTAAATAAAAAGCATTGAAAAGAGACTCTTTTTTACACAGATTCCTTGTAGTAGTCTATTTTTAAAACATTAGGAATGGTGAATGGTTTTTCCTTGAGAATCTAATAGTTGAAAAAGTTCCCGGGTGTTGGGGTTTGTTGGGGTTCTTGGGTCAAATTACTGATTGACTTGTACAAATGAGGAAGGTTATCTATTGAGATAAGGAAGGAGTTCTTTTCGGTGGTACAAAGACTTGGGTTGACTCGAGAATTAACTCGGATTAATAGATGTTTCATTAACTATTAATACCTTGGTGTGGGGCTTGGTATGTTTTCTTGATCTCTTTCCTCTAGCCTACCATCCACTATCCACTCGTTACAGCCTGACTGATCTTTATACAGAGCTATACAGGAAACAGTAGAGAAAACAGTAGAGAGACAGGCAGACGGATCTGTACAAAGAAAGAAAGAAACTCGACCAAACAAATTGCAGAGGATATACAACTCTTTTCTAGCTAATGGAAGTGACAGCTCGTGCGAATGAGGTTACTTCACTTTCAATTAGTCATTTGCCCTCTCGCTCCCTCCTTTCTCGTTTCACTCAACCCGGTTCTGCTCATCCTATATCTTTTTCTTATATCTCCTGAAATTAATTCTCTCACAATATGTACAATGTACAAGGTACAATAGAGTACAATACTGTACAGATCCATACAAACCCTGAGCATTCAATTCATTTAGCTACTTTAGGGTAGAGGAATCGACAGGTGCAGTATGAATAATGAATATTGAATAATTCTACACCCATCTTTTTGACATTTATGTTCATTGATTCTTTTCCTGTTCATCGCTCTTCGATCTTCGTTCTTCGTTCTTCATGGACATTCTTTCTACTGTCACAATTCAGAATACTGTAACTGTAACTGAACTCAGTTCTGAGAATGAAAATAAAAGTGACTAATAAAAGAGTCAACACGTTTCGTCTTTTCCATGTCTAATGTCTATAGAGAGTTGTACTGTTTATCCGGTTACAACTTGAAATATGTATAGAAATTTGATCTCCAGGTTGTTAGTGAGATCTAAACACGCCATGATTTCATGCACGGGCATCTGGAACTTGTAAATGTACAATGTACAATTGGCAATTGGCAAAGCTGAGGGGAAATCGTAGGCTTCACTGGATTCTGGATTCTGGATTCAATGCTAAATATTTCATTAGAAATCAGTACTGGATAAGCCTTGAATTTTTTATTGGGTTCAGTTTCATCCGCTCCTTCCTCCGTCTTTTCTCATGTATTATGCAGGAGTGTATGGATATTGTACACGGTACACGGTGCCGTGTTTATAGTTACGTGTTTGGATCTAGATTTGGATTAGGATTTGGATTTGGATTTGGAATATCTATACACAGGACATTTCCCTATGGTAAAGATTAGGGAAGAATAGGAAGGCAATAGTTTTTCCTTTTCTAAAGTGTGGTGAGATTTTGCAGCTCACCATGCATAACTAACTGTAAACTGTAAATAAGTACATTTCTTTCTTTTTCTCTTTCATTTGCTCTTTAGTGTGAAAGATGCTTTTATACGGAGAACCAGCTTTAGTCATTTATGCTATTCCTACGAGACTGTTATTTTTTGTTTTGTTTTTTTTGTTTTTGAACGAATAAATGCCCAATTAACTTTTATCCTCTATTCTTCTTTGCACTTACAACTCATTTCGATTCTGAGTCATCCTTCCTTTTGAATATACTTCAAATATCTGATAAAGTAAATAATAGTTGTAAAAAACTACACTAACCGACCCAATTTGTTTTTGTAATTTCTAATCTCTATACTTGTATAGATGAATTACATTTTTTACCAAAATATGTATACTTTGCAAAAAAAAATTAACAAAAGTCTCTAATAATTTAGCCGTCGTTCCCAATTTGATTCCTGGTAATTTTGATTAAATATTCTCTTCCTTTAATAATGAAAAGGGTTCTAAAATGGAAAAGGCTGGAAGATGAATGAGTTTACTAATTTTGGTGGACAAAATACAAAGTACAAAGGTCAGAGTTATTTTTTGAAAATTAAAGGTTTGCCGCTTTCAGGACTTCATCCAATTCAATCACTTTTATCCGGAATTCCGTGTTTTATCTAGGATATTTTTTGTCGCAACCAATTTCCATGCCTCTATATTTTTTCTCCATCACATCAGGTCAGATTTAGATTTGGATTCAGATTTCAGATTAAATCACCGTTTAATTACCGTAACGTTTAGTCTGTACTCTGTAGTCTCTATGCTCTAAGCTCTAAGCTCGATTTTTATACTTTTTTCCCTTTTACCCTGCACAAAAAGATTAATGATGAACCAGAGAGGGGAAAAATGTTGAGGAAAAATCTATAATTTGGGCAATTAAAATATGAGAACAGTTTACAAGAATACGTAGTCAAAGCTGCTGATTGTAATAAAAACCCTTTTGCTCTTCCCTCTTACACTGGAGGAATAAATGGACGTAGAAGGAAGGAAAAAAGCAAAAATATAAAAAAAACTGCCGAATGTCGAATAATTACAGCTTTCCTTGGTATAGTAGATAACAAAGTAGAGTGCAGAGTATAGAGTTTTGGAAACGGAGAATGGAGAGGAGGAATGTGTAATCTATACATCTGGCATGTTACATATGTGGAGAGGGATCGGTAAACTTTGACGTCGCCCTTTGACGTTTGCCTTTGATTTCCGCACGTTTATCCAATTGTGTAGTGCAAATGTAGAATGTACATGTTCAAGTGTGTGTCTTTGTGTGTTCCACTTTTATTTTTATTATTAGTCCAATCGAGTTTAGTGCTCATTGCACATATAGCTATGCTGTACTATGATTGTTTGCCTTTTCCTTCTTTTGTGCAAAAAAAATATCTTGATGATATCTTGAGGTTGTTCATTTGACTTTTTCCTCCTCCTCTTTTCCCTTTACTGCGTTATTTGTTATTTGTATCGGCCCTCATATTGACAAACTATTATACACTTATTATTCTCTTTTGTGAGTCCACTCCAATACTAAGTTCTCCATCTTTTATATGATATGCTTTATGTATATTGTACATTTTTCGTAAAACATCAATTGCTCAAACAACAAACTTTGTATTGTGAGGGAAGGTAATTCCTGTTTGTATTGTACTGTGTACTGTGTGTTTGCCCTACACAACATCAGCTCAATGTATACATAGATATTATACTTTCTACATTCTACAATACACAGCAGTATTTTTGTTCTTGTTCTCAAACATTCAACCAGCATTTCTCAGATATTTTCTACTTGTTCGAGTGAAATGAATACCTTTGTCCTTTGTAGAACGTAGATATATCTTTATTCTTCTTCTACTTTTTTTATCTATATGTATAGTCTATAGTGTATAGTGTATAGCACACAGGACGCACGTGTATGATATGGTTTGTGTTATGTGTTGTGTGTAAGAGAATTATTCTGCTCACTTTCCCTCACTAGGAGTAGATATTTTTTTATTATTATGTAGTGTATGCACGCATTATGGAGAGATTTGGATGGTAGTACGAGCTTTATCCTCTCAGTTTGTTACCTTCACAATGCTCTATACTCTATAATCCATACTCCGTATAGCGTATATACGTGTACTATTACTGCTTTTTTATTTTATATATTTTCTTTCTCTCTTTTTTTCTCTGGCTCTTTATTGTTTGAGGAGGGCAGGAAAGTGGCTGCTAGCTCAAACTCCAGTATTAAAGTGTACAATGAAAGAGGGGAGTTGGAGTTGGATTTGGAGCTGATGAAGAGAACAGGAGGAATGAAATGGAAAGAAATGGAATGGAGATAGAGATATGAGTACATGATATAAGTTAATGGCCATGAAAACAAATTTGACTTCATTCCAGATTCCAGATTCTACAACTGAGATATTGACGAGTCATTTGAGAAAGCCTTCAATCTAAATGTCTCAATCTAGGACTTTGTTTGTTTCTTTGTGTTTTTTTTGGTTGGTCCTTGTATCCTTGTATCAAAAGTAAAAGTAAAAAGTGTGTATACTTTTCTACACATGTAGATATGTAGAATTTATCAAGTATCATGTATCATGTACTTTTCAGTTTTCTTTATATTCTGTCCATGCGTAATCTATGTATGTATGAACAGTGTGTACTGTGTACTATGTTTTGTGTTCTGTGTATACGACACTTATACATTATACATGATCCAGTCAATTTTGTTACTCATTTTGATATCCCAATTCTTTTTGTTGGATAAGGTTTATGAGCGTCGTTAAATGGGTTTTATATACATGTACAATGTACATATATTTTGAACAGTAAACTTGGTTCCACTTTTATCCTACTTCCTCTTTCCTTTTTCTTTTTGTTTCTCTTTTCTCTATTCTCTGTTTTCTAGTTTTCATTTTCCATTTTCCATTCCCCGTGCTTTCTCTAGGGGTATTTCCGCATGCTTATTTAAATGCATGTCAATATTCTTTCATTAAAGCATTCTTTCTTTCTTTCCTATTTTTTGTCCTTCTCCAGCTGACTGCCTTTTATTTTTATTTTTATCTACTGGCACTCTCTTAAGTAAGTAAGTAGGCTCTCAGCTTATCACCACCATACAAAGTAATAATCAGAATCCGAATCAGGATTTTTAAATATCCCAAACCCCGAAGCGAAGCTCAAAACTCCAAACTCAAAATTCAAAACATATTTAATCCAATTCTGTGGACAGGAAAACTTAAAAGTACTACGCATTTATTCCTATTTACATATTATGTATGCATAAGATAGAGCAAATAGTATTAAAAATTTAGAGGAGAAAATTGACTAATCCGGAGAAGAATAAAAAGTGTCCTCTAGTCCCTTTGCCCACATCCCGCACATTCTAATTAAACAAGTTGATGTTGAAGGAGTCGCTTCATATGTACATGAATAAATAAATAAATAAATAAGTAGATATATATTTATATATTATATACATTCATGTCTCATTTCTATACATGTATACATATTGCATAAAAGTAAACAAAAGCGTTAAACTGTTTATTGAAGCTACCCACAAACACCACGAAATACATGGAGTATCTAGAATCTAGCATCTAGAATCTAGTATCTAGTGAAATAGTAAATTTATGTCTCTCTATGCTGTTTGTACAGGCAACGGAGCGAGTGAGGAAACCTATTGCGGGAGTTCTCATGAAATGTAATGAGACCATAAAGAAAGAAAAGGGCAATGCGTAAATACGCTATAAAATTCACTCACTCACACACACATACAACATACACACTTAAATATGTACATTGTGTCACATATTTATTTTGTGTATGGAGCAAAAGGGAATTGAAAGTGAAAGGAAGCAGAAACAAGAAAAACCTAAAAAAGAAAAGAAAAGTACAGCAGAGCAAGAGGGAGGAAAAGAGGACAGAAATTGAAAGTGGAGAAAGAGCAATGTTAAAAAGTACATGTACAATGTAAAATGTACAGTGTTACAGTCAGTGAAATGTACATTGAAAGTAGGCTTGGTTTTCATCAACCAAAGTAAACAGAACACGACGAAATCCATCCCACGAGCTCCAGTTCCAGTTCCAGCTCGAGCTCCAACTCGAACCAAAGCATGGTGTACATGGTACATTATATATATTTCACATGCATGTTTTGATGTAGAGTGTAGAGTGTAGAGACAATTTATTTTTGTTTTCATTTTTCTCATCCTTTCAATTCCCATATTCTAAATTGAAGTCTGTATTTTGTACTTTGTGCAGTGTACAAACCAAAACATGATCCAGATCTGTCTCATGTATTTCATGTTCTATTTCTGGTTTCCGAGTATTATTTCAATAGATACAGAACTAAAGCATCTAAAAATGGATCTGAAGTTGATACATGTGTAATGTGTAGAGGTGGAAAATTTCAGATAACGCAGAGGAATGAAAAAAGTCTAAAGTTGTGTGAAAGAAGAGATTTTTTCTCTGTGTTTTTCCAGGAAAGCACAGTGAAAAGTAAAATTGAATACAAATGGATATTTTGACTCCTGCTACCGTTTTTTGAATGTACTCTATGCCTTCTACACTGTACTGTATGCTGTATGCTTCAAGTTAGATCTAAAGCTGCAGGATGTAAATAGAAATACACATACAAATGTGCTGTGTACATAAAAAAGCTGTAGCATAAAAATAATAATAATAATAATTGGATGCCTTTTCTTCTAGTTTCTAGTTTCTAGTTTAAAGCTATGTCTGAGCGTTGTTTACACTTGATAACGATACTTCCTTATTGCTGATCCACGAATACGTAATGCACCGGTGTAATGTGGAAGTGAGAGTATCAACAAATAAATAATACAAACTGCATACTACGTACTTCATAATACGACACATCTGTACCTTGTACATTGGACATGCATCATGCAACTCACAGTGTAAACAAAATAAGATAAGGTAGGGAAAGATGATAAACTGAATAAATTGTTGTTGTTCCAACCTGTAAATCGGTCTACCGAGATCTTCTCTGTACCAAAGGACGAGAATGACATCATCACTTTTTGTATCCGGGAGGGAAATATCACAGGGTAAGTTGGCCGTCTCTTTATTCACTACTTGAACCTCTGCCATAGGAACTGTTAAGAGAACAAAAACAAAAACAAGAAAGAACAAGAGTTAGAACATTCATATTATCATTATTATTACTAGTATTATTTTATAACATTATCATCAACAGCTGATATAGACCTTGATAATCCTATATCTTACATCCTACTTTCTCACACTATGCATTATACATTACATTTTGTATGCTGTTTTCTATAGTTAATCCTGAGCATGTGGATGAGGATAAGTAAAAGAAAGAGAAAAAGAGTCTGTCTGATGCTTAACAGACACACAACATTCTATCCTTTCTTTTATAACCATCCTTATACATAAATGAACCCAACAGAAAAAGAGAAAAATAGAAAAATAGAGAGATACAAAACAGAAGCACAGAAGCATCTGCAACAAAAACTTTCAATGATCACATGAACTACCTCATTCCCAGAAATGGTGTACCATGATGTACCCTACTCTCTACACTCTACACTTTTCATTCTGGTTGGTCTCTGTACAACCTGGAAATTGTTAGATTGGGCAATGCCCAATGTACAATGTCAGTGTAGTTACGGAGTTCCATGAAGCTACTCAATATTTTAAAGTGCAGGAAAACAAAACGGAAATTCAGAAATTCAAAGCAATTCATTAAAAACTGATGAACATACTTCATTCTCCGTACTCCATTCTCCATACTCCATACTTCATACTCTAAAAGCTCGTCATGTTATTTCATTTCAGTTGAAAATGTGGAAAAGTTGAGTGACTGTTGTAAGCCAACTAAATTAGTTCCGAGAAAACTAGTAGAAATTGACCATTTTGATCATCCTAATGAGATGAGTTGTGGAAGCTTTTTCATTCATTCTCTCACTCATGCATTCATACATTCATCTGATGAGCTCACGTGTATCCTCATTTTATATGCAAATGCATACAGCCTCCATTATTACACATTACACATTACCTATTACAAGTTACAAATGAATGCAAATATGTTGTTAAATTAGAAACTAAAGTAAAAGTTTGAGGCAATACATTTATATGCATATTAGTGTATTCAACCTGTGCTCACTTTGAATGCAAGTTCATGCTTCGTAGTTGGTTCATTTGTATTTCAAAGAAAGAAATTATAAAAGCACTAGATCCGCAAATGTGCATAGTGAATACCGTATATTATAGACTGTAGATTGTAGATTGTAGATTGTAGGTACATTATGTATTCATTTACTTATTCATTTCTTCTTCCGTGAGCTGTTTCAAAAGTGAAAGTGCAAGGAAAGTCAGAGATAGAATTCTGACTTTTTTCAATTTAAAGTCTGATGATCTTTCATCCATTTTTTTGTTTTCTATGTATAAATTGCTTAAAGTATGAATAATAAACATATATACAGGATACAGGCTCATGCATTTCATCATTTTTGTATCATCACCACAAACTCCAAACTCCAAACTCGAGGTTTGCTCAATGGTAGTTTTTGCAGCTGTGTGCTGTACCATACTTTACTTTGTACTTTGTATTTTGTCCTTTGAAGACTCGCCGTAGTTTCTGCTGATTATAAAATATATAAAGAGTGCTTATACATTGTACATTTTACTTATTAGAGTAATTTTGAACTTTCGCCTTCAAGGCATTTTATGAGCTGAACTGAGCTAAAAAGGAACTGCAAATTTTTGCTCAAATCCACCCAGAGAATCCTGAGCCAGAACTAAGTTGTTTTATATATTGCAATTTTTGACGGAGCGACAACCATGATCTACATAGACAAAAACAAACAGATGCAGATGAAAGATGAAAGATGAAGGGTACGAGAGGAAAGTGGAGTAAAATTGATGGAACAACAAGAACAACAGCTTTCACTGGAGATTGCAGATGGGATGGATGCGGACGGAAGTAAAAGTGTACAACCTACTTTATTTTTAAACAGCGACCAACTACATGTAAAATGAAGGGAGTTGAAAGAGAAAACATGAAAGATGAGGATTCCACGAGTTCCTGGTTTAATTCTTGATCCTAGTTAAATCGTCTTCTCTCTTTTATATATTTTGTACATTGTGCACCCTTTCAACTTGCAAGTTTACTCCTTGAATTAACCACCAACTGTCAACTGTCAACTTCAACTTCAACTTGAACGTCAATATTCAAAATCGACATGAGCATCATTTTGAGCTTCAACGTAACCTCAAATTCACTCCAGGTTTAACGACAGTCGCCACTACCGCCTACACAAATATCATGACAAGTTTTATACAACCCCATCAAATCTCACGGTCATTTCCCTCATTTTCTATTACCAACACCAGCTAATCATAAAATGTTGTTGTTGTTCACATTTCAAATTACTATCACAGTTTGACCATTTTCTTTTATCGTTATTAATGTTGTTTGGCCAATTTTTCAAGCGCTTGCACTGTGTACACGAGGAAATGGTGAAGGAGTATAATTGTCAGACCAGTAGAAGAATCAGACAACAGACAAACAACAAATAAAAATTGACCTTAATATGGACATTGTACATTGTACATTTTACATACATTTGACCGCTTAGTATTATTGACTATTGACACAAACGTGATGTCAACTTGTGAATGTACACATTCACGCCCACACATTACACAAAGTTTCTTCATATTTATTCATGTGCCTTGAATTATGAACTGTGAGACTCATAAGAGGAAAAAGAGTGAAGAGTGGGCTCATTTTGACACCATTTTTATGTAAATATCAAAAATTGACATAGCCACTCCAAAGAAAGCCAGCAATCACTATGACGCTAATATTCGGCTTTTTGGTTCCGGTACAGAACCGAAACTTATTATGGTTTATTCATGGGCTTCGTTGGAAATCATACATGTAATATTTTCAAATAGGGAATTTAATGAAATGTACAGTGGATTGGACATCGAATATCGGATATCGAATAGCCAATAAAATGAACAGTATACCTTTAGCATTATACCTTTTTTCCTTTCCTTGGGTTCAATTTTTCCTTCTGTTTAAAAACTACCACCAGTTGATGATGAGAAAAAAAGAAGAAGGAATCGGAGAGGGAAAGAGAAAAGGGGGAGATTTGAAATCATGAGACAAACAGTGTAAAATGTCGGGAGTGTTTTTTGTAGATGCCGTCGATCGATAAGGAAATTCTCCAGAGGATTCCGTATGGTTGGATTAATTTCAAGTTGGCTATGCAGCATTACTCCTACCAACTAAAACCACTACTTACAACCTCCAGTCTACAGTCTACACACTACAGACTTTTCTCTCTCTCAGTCTGCGAATATTTTCACCACCACTTGGTTTCACTGATTCTCACTCTGTCCTCTATACTGTACGTTGTTTGTGCATACTTACATGCAATCTACACTCTACTCTTTACACTGTACACTGCAGCCAACTACTGCAGTCTTCTTGGAAAAACGCAGTTCTCTCCACTCTACATGTACAATGTATTCTGTATTCTGTACATTTTGCACGTCTATCTTCCCCATTTGAAGATATACATGAGCGAGTAAGTCGTCTATATCTACTTAGAACGGAGGAATGAATTTAGTCGATCCAACCCAGTGAGCTTTCCAGATCAAAAAGGGAAAGCAAGCGGAGAAAGTGGTATAAATTTGTACAGCATTCCTACAGACTCCTACAGATTCTAGATTCTAGATTCTGGATTCTAGATTCTAGATTCTACATGTATACAAATTGGCACTTGTATGCATGTATCTGTGATCTATAACTCTGAAAGTTGGGTGTGTGTGATTTATGCATGCTGAATTTTTCACGTCATTTTTCTCGGTATATCTATTTGTAGAAAAAATAATTTTTCTGCTCTAATTCTAATTGCCGAATTGTGAAAGATATGAAAAGGAGAAAAAGAGAAAAGGAATCAAAAACCACAAGAAGGATGAGGATCATGTGGTAGGAGAAAGTGAAGGTTTTTTCCAAGTTTCCTCTACGAAAGAAGGTCACTGAAGGTTAAATGCTCCATGTTAGATGTTGAATTTCGTATTTCGAATTTCGGATTTCGGATGTAGATCTCCATGATAATCAACTAAACTTATTCATGTCTTGAACTGAAATCCTCTCCCTTTTCTTTTTCGCAGTTCTCAAAAACTGTGGAATAAAATTAGGGAATTTGGAGAATGAGTTAAGGAAAAATGTTTCAGAGTTTTAGAGTTTCTGAGTTGTGAGTTGTGAGTTTGGTTCATAGTATAGTTTGAAATGTATGTAGAATCTAGAATGTACAATGTACAACCCAGGATCTTTCCGGTTCAAGCTTCATGCTCCAAGTCAAATTTGTGTGGTTTTTGTAAAATGTACAGTGTTTTAACTGTGGAACAACATGTTTCAACTTTTATATCCTACCACATTATATTTTCATATTCTTATTAATTTTTAAAGCCAAATTCATCTGTGGGTAAGGAGTACATGTGAAGTTGCACAAAAATGTTGCTGATGCCACATGATTTTACGTTCTTCTGCTTTGCATGTACAATTTACACTGTACACTGTACACTGTACACATGTATAACTAACAATGGCAATACCCTGCCATGCTGCCGGAATATTTCATTTCATATTTTACAATCTAACAATTATGCTGAATGTTGAATCTCCATCAGAAATTTACATTCTACATTGTACAATGTACAAGCATGATGCTTCTTCATTCTTCATTCTTCATGCTTGCTGCTCGCGGAATAAAAGCCTTGATCTGTTCAATGTAATGTTTTATGAAAAATTGCACGCTCTTTCCTTTCAAAACATTTTTGTAAAATTTAAAGAGAAGGCACGTAGTAAATTACTCCCAGCGTAGTGGTTTCCAGTTTTGAAAAACTAGACTCCTCCGTTTGTTTCAACTTCCGTTTCGTCCCATTTTTTCAAAGAAAGGAAACTCAACCTAAGAGTTAGTTTTACTGTATATAACGCACATAGTATTTCTTACATGTTTAAATTATATTGCTAGTGCGTAAAATTTATGGCACAAAGTTTCAACGCGGACATTTCATTTCCTCTCCTTCTTCTACAAGGATTTATGCATATAAAACTTATATTTTTAGCACAGTCGTCGTAACCTTTGGGCTCTAAATATCTAAAGCAGTGTGTGTATTTTTTTTTGCATAAAACTAGACTTATCTGTCATGTGTTTTTTTATTATAATTTTGTTAACAAATGAAACAAGTATAAAAGAGGAAATCAGTGAGATTAAAGGTTAAAGGTGCTTTTCAAATATTTTCATTGTTTGTTATCCATCAATTTACTTATTTTTTACACGAGTTTCTTCATGAAAATGTAGAAAAAAATCAGTTGTGATAAATACATGGGCGGAGTCGTTTAATAGATAATAGTGGTAATTGTTTTGCTGTTTTGCTGTTTTACTATTTTCCTTTTCTTCTTCCTTCCTTTGTTTTTAAGATAAAGAGTTGATTAAATGACTAACTTAGTTTTTTTGATGAGGGAGTGGGAAAAAAACTAATCGTAAGCTTACAAGTCAAGGTCTACCAGTCTACCAACCAACACAAGCACAAGCACAAGTCCAGGCACAAGTTACTTAACAAAGGAGAAGTTGTAAATTATCTTCAAGAATCAATGTGTATTAGCTTCGTCTTCCCGCTCCAGTTCTAGCTCTAGTTCTAGTTCTAGTTTCAGTGGTATCAGTGGAAAAGATCAATTTCAAGATTGAGATCCGTGCCAACCCATCTCCATCCAAGCCGAAGGAAAGAGGAATAAAGTTAAAAATCCTCACTTCGTGACGATTTTATATCGCCTTGAAAGCAAAATTGCTTTAGGCTCCGGAAGCGAAGCTGGCTATAAGACCCAAATCGTGTCCGTCCACTCAAACTTT
>JABASP010002010.1:0-23449 GCA_019776565.1 Sminthurinus signatus | reverse complement strand
AAACACGTGCATTGTGCATGTGTACATAAAATACAAACTTTGTATTTTGTACCAAGAAAATATGGTTGTTTTTTGCTCGTCCCATGGGACAAGATACATATTACACAAAAAATAGCTTTCCAATGAAAAATGCATAGATTTATGCACATGAATGGAAGACATTTTTCATTTTTGATATTATTATATCTATGCTCCAAATTCAAAATGCGAAAGAGCTACAAATTATTTACACAGTCACTGCAGTCTGCAGACAATTCTGCTGTAGATAGTAGATACACAAAAAGGAAGAAGTATGAGAAAGGAAGACGAGAATCTAGAACGAGGTGAAAGTGGAGAACAGAGAATACAAAGTACAAAGTATGAGATAGCTCTCTCGAATCTCGCTCAGTAAATGGTAGATAAGATGGAAAAGATTAAGTATGAACATAGAAAAAGCATTACGACTGCATTGTCAAGTTGTTGGCAAATATCCTTAATCCGTGCTGTTGATAGTGCGGAAAATGTGGGCATAAAATTATATGTACATTTGTACTTTATACTTGCATTTTGTGTGTTTCCAATTCCAGAGACTTCGGCAAGTTTTAGAGTACCACATTGCAACTTCTGAGACACGAGCCTGTCATTTTCAACATCAACAAGAAATATCTACAAAACTTGAGAGTCGATCCATTCGAATGAATCTCTATTCAAATGTAAGCCATCATATCTTTCCCTTTTTCACATGAAATGCGGATTATGAATTATTATTATTATTAGTATTAGTTATTCCAATTCAATGTTTTGTAACTAAACCATGAATAATTATTATTGACTTTGATTTTGATTTGTACGAGTCAAGAAAATGGGTGAAATACAGAAAATAGATATTCACCACATTCTCCATCTAGATATTATTTTATGGTCTCAAATGTTCATGTGCATGTGCAATTTCTAGTTTCCCGTGGGTGTTGAAGCAGAAGTGACAGCTCAGTGTGGTCGAGTTACGCAAGTGAACCGACAGGCGTGCAATGGGATAATTCATGTTATTGACAGGTCCATTTCCACTTCTTTCTTTCTCAGGATTTCTATTTTCTATTACACATTGAATGCCGAATGCCAAATATATTATATAATTTATATGTTATTTGTTACTTGTTACATGTTACATGCATTTCAAATTACTTGGTGCACTTAAAATCTATAATCCATCTTCTTGTGGGATTATCTTACGTCTTATGTTATTCGAGATTCTAAATGCTTAATGCTTAATGTGTTCACAGAGTGTTGATTCCATCCACAATGGACGTGGTTCAACTTCTTCGGACTCAAGCGGACTTTACCGTCTGGAATCGACTCATTGCGGTATTTCCATTTCATTTCATTCTACAAAATAGCTCTAGTAACCCAAATCCACATTACCCATTGTCCATTGTCCATTAGCCAAACTCCGTAGAGCATTTCTACTTTCTACAATCTACACTGCGCACGATACATTTCAAGATGAGAAAAGTACATATTTTTTATAGATCCGGAACTTCAGAATCCAGACTAAAGAAAAGAGATAGAGAGATGAGAAATTGTTACTATATTTTATACTGTGTATTTATGGTTTATGTTTTTTGGCTTTTGGATTTTGAATCATTCAGGAGAATGGATTGATTGACGTTCTACGTCAAACTGGACCAATGACAGTGTTTGGAGTTCCAGATGCTGTTTTTTACAAGCTGTCCACAGAGAAACTGGAAAGTATTTTGAATGACCGAGAAGTGGCCACACAACTATTAAAGTCTCACATTATCTCAGGTTGACCAATCAATAGCAATAATCAATAATCAATAACCAATACAAAATGTATTATTGTTTTCCCTCTATTTATAAACATTATTCTGCAGCTGTACAATTTTAAAATTTCCATCTTGTATCTTTTGTCTTTTGTGATTTACATCCCTGCAGAATCTCTCTGCTGCACGGGTATTTTGCCGTCCACGTGGTTTTTGACGAAGCGGGTGAGGAATTTAAATGGACAAAATGTTCCAGTCACGCGGAATTCTAATGGAGAAATTACGTATGGAAATGCAAAGATCAGTACTTGTGATCTGACTGCTTCAAATGGGGTCATCCACATTGTCACAGAGATATTTAAAGAGAGTAGCTCTAATGCTGGTTTAATGGGCTCATGTCTACCCACAACCATTGAGATCACCTCCACTACAGATGTCATGGCTCTGTTTTTCAGAGGATGAGTCTAATCCATTGTATGTATTCGTATATTTAATATCATATTTATAAGGAATAATTCACTTTTTGTAATGAAAATTTACGTGACATGTTTTATTAGACATTTTTCATGTTTAAGGAACAAAATAAACCCGTTGCTTGATAATTATTATTGGAATTCGGAATTTGAAATTAAATTGAAGCCACGTTTTTAGTTTTTATTTGGCATATAAGATACATATTTTATATTTTTACTTTTACAAAAATTTAGCATAATCTTTTTAAATAGCCAGTTTTTCACCATCTTTGGAAATGTTTTTTTTACATGTTAACATTATTAACTGACGATTTTTAATGAGTATTCATTACACATAGAATAGACAATAGACTTTCGACATCAAGAATAAAAAGGGGTACATTTATAATTCATAATGTATTACACAAAACATAAATCTTTATCCATTATCGATGTACAATGTACAATGTACGTACAATAAATAAGATAATAGAAAATGCAAGAATTTATAGCACACTATTCTCCATTCTCTATTATACTGCACTATGCACTATGTATACTAATAATTACTAATACCTTTTACATTACACAATTTACTCTGTTGTTTATTATTTATTATGTAGCTCTAAAATAGATTTATCATAACGTGTTCTATTTTTTTTACTGTTACACTGTCCGTTTTTACTTTTTACTTTCTACTTTCTACAATAATTCCAAATTCCAGCCAGCTGTTAAATGTTAAATTCTGTTTTCATCATTGCTGTAGTTTATACAGGTTCTAGGTACATTTATCGTCCAAATGCTAAATACTAAATGCTAAGTATAGTCTCGATATTCAATATCCAATACAATGAAACTTTGAGGGGAACTGAATCCTGAATTTCAGTTTAAAGAAAACTATTGTAAATCGGTTGTGGCAACAAGTCACACAAGTTCTTGGAAAGTATAGAAAGTACAAAGTAGTAGATTCTGAATACATCTGTAATTCTGTTCTAAGTTCTAAAAGAAAAGGCTGTATTGTCAAAAGTCAAAAGTCAATCTACAATCTACACATGACAAATTTTGGATGGAGAAAGTTGTAGGTATCAAAGGAAATGTATGTGTAATGTGTAATGTGTAGGTAGGTAAATGTATGGGATATGGGACATGCGATATGGATATGCGTATGGGTCTAGCACATAAAAAATATTGTGTAAGGCAGCTTTAAGTTTTAACTGTGTGTTTTTCCTGCTTAAACTATTTTTCCTTTGCAGTTCCGAGTTTCGAGGTTTTTAAGTTTGCAGGGTTTCATTCCAGTTTTATGTTTTATGAGGCAAGAGGCAAACATATTGTATTATATTATCTATTATATTATAGCTATCTGTAGTTTATATTCATGTTTCGTGTAGGTACAAAGAATGGAAAATTTCAACCTTTTTACTTCAATTTTGCAACCATATAATAGAAGGAAAAGGCAACAGGAAAAATAAATCCAAATCTGTGTAAACAACACACAACACACAACGTATGTGTCTAATACTAAATACTAATATCTTGTTTCATTCATGCCACTGGTTGAATTTTGAATTTGTTAGTATCATATGAACTATTACATAACATGCTACATTTTATACGGCATTAAAATGACTACAAACTACAAACAAGTGAGAATAAATAGTCAATATTTACTCGTTCACTTTCTCTGACTTTCTCTCTGCACTTCTTCTTCTTCTCATTACAGTACAAATGCAAACATAAATACTGTAGCATCAGCCATATTGATGTGTAGGTATTTATTACAAGTAGTCTTGAGTCTTGAGTTTGGAGTAAACAGCCTGAGGATGATGTTCAATGTTCAGTCAACTCTCTGGAGTGCAGATCCTTTCTCCTATTACTCAATTTCACTGGTGGATGGTGGAATATGACGAAGGAAACAATTTTAATGCCAAATGAGATTAATGTTTGAATAGACTGCGTTATGTAATATGTGACGTACACTGTATATTTAAGTACATTATACATTGTACTTGTCTTTGTCTGGAGTGTGGACGCCTCAAAATTTAAAATAGCCTCGTATTCATTTTAGTTCATAGGTTTGTGAAATTAAACAGATCTTGATTTTTTTTTATTTTTGATATAATTGTATCACTTATGTATAAATGTTTTTTTTTCTCTTGCTTGACAATTTTTGACAATTAATCATATCGGAAATAGGCAAAGGTTTTTTCTTACATATTACATATTACCCATTAGTTGTAGAAGTAAGACATCATTAATACATAATACATGTATGCATAATGCATAATATAATCATAATCAATTAGGGTTGAATATTTAAGACGTATACATAATTGTGCTATATCATACATCATACATAGATAATAGATAATAATTGAATTGGCGTATTTTTTTTAGTTTCATAGATTTTAAAATACTTTTTTTACGACAATAAAATATTATTGTATTGTGTATTGTGTACACGTAAACCATGTAGATTTAGAATGTTATATAATATTTAATATATAGAAAATGATATCATTATATAGATTATAGATTTAGTAGATCGAGAATCGAGAATATATATGTAAATATAGTGGCAAAAGTCTCATGTATATATAGTACATTCAAACTCTAATATGAAACTAGAGGTTGACCTCACAAATTAACAATTTAAAATAGTCCTTTGTGTCTTTTGCTCCTTTTCAGATCTTGATCAAAATTGAGCGATTTATTTATAGACTGTTCTTCAACATCTCCAGCTGTACAACAAAGACATTACTAAACTATAATGTATATAATAGTCCGATACACAATACACAGCGAGTCTAACAATAATTATGAATCATATGTAAATTGGTTCCGTAACAAGACAGCAGCTGGATATTGACAATTGACATTCATAGTTCAGCTTTTATCTATAACATTAAATGTGCAGCTTTAAAGTACACATATGTATTATGTGTCTCATGTCTACTCTGTTGACACCTTTGATGTTTGATATTCAATCTTCAAATCATAAAGATACATAACAATATTACATGTAAAATGTATAGGCTTTCATATGTTCCAACTTTCAAGTACAATATATTATACTGTATACGCATTTAAAAACTTTCACCACGATATGGCGAATGATGAATGATAAATGCTAGCAAAATGTAGCATGCATATTGCATATATACACATTTTGTTACAACAGTTGTACAATAAAATGATAATATTTATAATATTAAATTATATAATGATAATAATTATTATTATGATATTATTTATAAAGGTACATAAATATATATATATTATTTATTATAAAGACCTTCAATTATTGCAACTCATTCTGCTGGAATCAAAAATCAACAGGATATATACAAAAGTCTGTATTTAGCTCTCTGTAATAGACTTTGTTTCATTTCCAAAACTCCCATTAAAATAATAATATTTATAGAAAGAATATAACATAATATTTGATAACAAACAAAATCTCACCTACACTCTACACCCTAATATATCTACTTTAAAATGTGTACTATTCTTCTACTATTACAGTAAAGTGTTCTTTGTAAGTATATACAACAATTCATACATGATTAAAACTCACTGATATAATTAAGTATAATAACAATAATAATGATAATTGCTGTAAAATATTATGTAAAAATGCAGGACACCCAAATCCAAATATATTCTATGTAAAACATATATGTATATAATATTTTATGTCTACATTTACCTTCTGATATATTCTATATGTGCACAATATATTTTTCTGGTTAAATGATAAAAACAAAAATGTACCTATACCTATATTAATCTATCATCATAGTTCATAGTACTCTTTTTACTATGTATTTAATAATAACAGATATTACTTACTTCTCTATAATATTGTGTATTATATATATTGCATATTTTGGATACATACACACATAATATATTATATACTTTGCCGCGTTTCGATATAATATAGTCAATATAATATTAAAGATTTCATTTGATACTTATACAGTATAATATATAATATGTATTCATAATTCATACATAAACGCAATTCTACACGTTTGAATTGTTTATAATTGTTCAATTATTGACGATTTCTGCGAATTAAATAGTAAGTCAAGTCGTCTCCGCTCCATTTTCAGTCTACAATCACAAACAAACAAAGAAAAAAGGAATGCATAAATAAAAGAAAATAAATAAAAAATTATAAGAAACCATTATAAAATATGAAACGAGCACTAATAATAATAATAATAATGAAATGGTTTAAATATAGATTAGTTTTTTTTTTTTTACCTTGCGGTTTTCCCTCAAATGATTTAGATAATTAAGGTGTGCTGGTTTATAAAGGGCTAGCTGCTCCACAGCTTCATCCAAGCTAAACCATTTTCTTTTTCTACCAATATTTTTCGAGTCATCCCATTCTTGTAGCTCTTCGTCCACTATCATTACATAAACGGACGTCCTGTGTTTCCTTTCTTGGTTCTAATCAAAACATTCAAAAGTACAAAAACATCATTAGTCAATTATAAATTAAAACAAAACATGTACATTTCACAATACAGTTTATTTTCTTTACAGATTCTGATTAGACTCTCTTTCTAGAATCTAGCCAATGTGAAAACGTGATGGTAAAAAAAGTATGGTGAGTAAAAGCATTTGCTTGTTTTTTATGAGGTAAACAAATACATAACAACATCTCTGTAGATTGTAGATATGTACATTACACTGTACATTTGACATTAATTTTTATAGGGGTCGTCAACTCGAGAAAAATCAATTACATTTCCCACATGCATGTTTCAAGTTTCGAGTACAGACGTGACACTTGACAAGGTTATGACCTTTAAAGTTCCTTAATCCTAAAGACAAGATAATGACCAACTGTGTGCTGGGAGTTGGAACCATGAGAAATCATCATGAGGTCTCCAAGAAATTTCTACTAATCGATGGATCTTAAAACAGCGTTTCTCTCTTTTCTCTGCGGCTTTCCACTTACCGCAACTCTTTTTACATTTTATTGCTCTGTAAATGTGTGCACAATGTGCATAATGCCCACACAAGAAGATTTGCAATCTCAAATATCTCCTTTCTCAGTTCGCTACAATTCTCAGAAATTTCTTTGCCTTAAGTCTTATCCTCAAGGAACAATAGCAGAAACTTGAGAAATGAGCACAGACAGTAAAAAATTGTGAGACTAAAATTGTCTGTAGACTGTAGAGTTGATGACATGAAAATCTCTAGTTGTGAAACTACACAAAAGATAAAATATAAAAGATACATGAGCCAGAGCAAATACATGTGTATTGTATTATGTATGTATTGGCAAAAATGATAAGGCATGGAAATGGCAGTACTTTCCCATAAAATCCTAATATAAAATTCCAGTTTATTGCAGTTCGCTTGCACAATATGAAAAATGTTGTGCACGAATTCAACGCTTTTTATTCTCTTCTTTGCAGTCTGAAGTCTGAAGAATGCTGAAGCAGTACACAATATAGATTTAAATAATAAATACATACTTTTCATATAAAACTTGGAATGAAATTTACCCAGACGGGAAAAAGTTGGATGTGGGATGATGGACGATGGATTATAAAATAAAAGTGCATGTACTAAAGATACACAACTGTTTTCATAGATTTGCATAAAAGATAAAAGACAAAAAAGATTTGAATTTTCTAGTTTCTAGTTTCTCTTTCTCTAATTCCTTTTCTCTTTTCATATTCATATTTCATTATATTTCTTCTTTCTTTTTTTTACAAACCCCAAAATTAAACCCTGTGGCTTGTGAATTTTTCTCCCTACTTAAATTGCGAAACATTGGAATGCATAATGCTTACATTAGAAATTCAAATCCGGACGGATCTACAATCTACAACGTAATACTTTTTATTTACTCAACTTGTAACTTGACTCGACTGTCAAGTTGCAATTCTCCGGTCGGTTCTGTCCCTAGTCCTTTTCCGGAGACTGTACTGTACTGTACAATAAACAACTAGCATAATCGTCCAGTAGCTTCATGTTTAGAGTTTGCAGTTTGGAAGATTCTTTGTGAATACGTGCATAAAATATACTCATGAATATTTATGAAGAGAAAATTTCTTATTGCACAATTCAATGCTATACAGAATTCCAAGTAAAACACGACAGCTACGAATAAAATCGTTGTATATTAAAAAAAGAACTGTTACAATTTCCATTTGTACAAAAACTAAACTTAGTTTATTCATTTTTATGCATTTCAACCCGAATTCATTTAGAATTCAGAGACTGGAACTTCCGGAAAAAATTATCTCGTCTCAAGTTCATAAAGTTTAAGGTTTAAGTTTGTAAATTACGGTCTTTCAACCCTAATTTCCGAATTAATGTCGGGTATTGAGCAAATTAGATTGATGTTTTGAGCTAAGAAACTCTATAAAATTTATATTTTGTGTATACTAATATTTTTGATTTTTGAAGTTTTTTCCCAGGATTTGAGAGAGTAAAAACTACAAAATCTCGCGTGTGGGAGATGGAAGAGCTCGCAGTGAGCAATAGACACAGAACACAGAACGTACATCCAAAAAATGAAGTTTATATAATTTATATCTTGGACCTGGTACGGGTTTCTCCAAACTCCAAACTCAAAACCCGAAACTTGAAAACTTCAAAATTCTGCCATCCAACATTCATAGCAAATCATAAAGAGAAAAGGAGAGAGAGAGAGAGCGAAAAGGAAAAGTCTGCAAATAATTTTTATCTAGAAAATTTTATGTTGGATGTAGGAAGGTCATAAAGCAACGGCAGCCTGCCTGTCACGGACTATTCACTATTCATCAAATATTAACTGGTTGCTCTCTCACTCCCTGATGCTCCCACCTTTTCCCATCTCCTCCGTCATTTCTCTCCCAAAACTCTCAACTCAGAATCAGTTGTACGTTCTACTTTCTTCTTGTAACTTGTACATTGTACATGCTTTATAGATAATAGATATATGCCATTTCAAATATGAGTAATATGCTTTATTACCTAGCACCGACACACTGTGCTGCACAAAATTCACACCTTCTTTCCTCACAACAGCCGCCATCGTCATAGCTGTTTGTTGTATTAATATGCTGTGAGCAAGAGAAAACACATGAATGACAAAGTAGAAAGTGGGCAGAAGATACAAGTCACAAGATAAGACATAAGATATAAGATTTGTTTAATATCTCAAATCTCAAAGCTCAAAGGAGATGAAACTGAGATGAGAAAATACAAGTAGTGCGTTGTTGGTTCGTTGTTGCTTATTGCATTTCCAACTGTGAACAAATGGACGGTCATTTATCAAAAATCAAAAGTCGTCAACATTCTGCTTCAACTCTCTACTGTCTACCGGTAAAACTGTACAACGAATGTCTATGTTTTACCAATTTTGTTTTTGATATCCAGTTTCAGTGCATTTGAATTTATGATAAAGTTGGGATTGAAACCAAGCAACTTTTGACTTTTGATATGAGCACGGAATAATAGAAAATTAAAAATGGAACATTTTCCCATGGAACAGTTCTAAACTTTTCTGAGTGAGACCAAAGTTTTAAAACTTGCAGTTGCACTAGAACCTAGAACCACGTAGCAGGTAAATAGTAAATAGATATCGTACTTTCTCCTTTCTCTTTCTCCCGTGAGACAAAAGAATGTCGTACATTTCTGTAAATAGGTTTCTCAACTTGTTTTTGTAATTTGCACATTTTGTACACACCCAAAAATACAAGAACCAAGAATAGACTTTAGTTTTTTTTCATATGGTTTTCACTAAACATAAAACCCAACGTCAAAGGTAAAAGAAAAAATAAGGAGCAAAACATTGAGAGAATGGTTCCTTTAAATACTCTTTTGAATGGCATGACATGGTAAAAGTTTAAGAAGGAAAAAAAAGTAATTTCAAGGAGAAGGGACACAAGACACAAGTCAAGAGTCAAGAGATTCTATTTTGTATTCTGCAGTTTGCAATTGCATGTTGAGAAAATTCTTGCACATCTCCTGAGTCTTGTCTCTTGAGTCTCGGGTCTTGAGTCTGCTGTGCATAAATAAGGAATACATTTAGTATGTATTTATATAAAGAAGAAGCTACAAGATCTCAAGGTCTCGCATTCCTTTTTAATTCCAGTTAATTTAAAACACCGTCCTGTCCTGAGTCTTGAGCCTTGACTCGTGAGTGCATCTAGATTCTAGATTCTAGTTCTAGTCTCAAGACTCAAGACATTTACTATTAATCACTATCATAGATGTATAAAAGATGTTATAGAATGTACAATGTACAGAGTACAGCGTATTTACAGCAATATCCATAAAAACATATATCCATGTTTCTTACTCTATAAATGTACTCTGTACTCTGTATAATAATATAAAATATAATACATGATCTAATCCATATTCTATGTTCTATGTACAATACACCCGTATATAAATCTTTGTAAACAGCAAAAGATAAAAAATAAAATTCCCTTATAAATATAAATTGATAAAATGTGAATCTTTTTATGCTTAAAGAAACGATAAGAAAAGCATCAAAAGCTTTTCTACGAGATAGAATTTGTAAGGAAGAAAACAGCATCGGAATCTCTCTTTTCTCCTTCCAGTTCCAGTTCAGTTTTGTATGGCCAATGGCCATACAATACTAAAAATACAAACATGTACTATACGTATTACTCATACATACACATATACATCTTTTATCTCTTCGGATATCTACCGTCTACTGTCCTTTGACTATGACTAAAAAATGAAAAGAATAGCCTGCAAAGTCATTGCGACGTGTAAAGTCTCTTTTCTTGTACCATCTTGTATCTTAGGATTTAGAAACGTTCAAAGTAAATTGCTACCGAGAATATAAAATATAATATGTACAAAATAAGAGACAATGCTAGATTCTGGATTCTGGAGTAAATTCACTTAAACCTTCACCAGAAAAGACATAAATATATTATATAGCATTGCTTAAGAAAAGAGTAAAGGCTAGTCAAAGCCAAGCTCATAGTCTCATCCTTTTCCATTTTTATTGAATAGATCTTTTCCCTTTCAAAATAAAGTAACTCATTTATGCTTTACTTGGAAATAGATACAACTTACAACAAGCTTTTTTAAAACCAGTTTCTATAAACTCACAAATTCAAGAATACAGAGGAATTATAATGAAAAAATTGTATTGTTGAACTTTGTCTTTTGTAATTCATAATTTGATTTAAAGACAGATGTGGATTTCTTCAAGCGAAACTCACAACTTTCTCCAAAAGAGATGTACACTGTAAACTGTTTCTTCTTATTATTATTATCATTGTCTGTTTTCTCTTTGAAGATTCCGAAAGTAAGGAAAAGCCAACACTGAATACTGAATTTCATTGTAATGCTTTCATAGTACGGACAAGGACAAGGGATAACGGAAACCGTTTCATTTGTAGAAAAGTTTTAATCACATTTGAGCACATCGCTCATACATATTATGAGCATCAAGTACACAATATATTTTTGTCTTTCCCGAGTGTACTAATCCTAAATCGTAAATGTATCAAAGATAACGGTCCAAGTAATATTGTAGATAAAACAAAAATTACTGACGCTAATGCTGTAACGGTTGACGGAAATGTGTATTGATGTACCAACGTTTTCTTCTTGTTACTCTTTTATTTTTTTTATTTTTTTATTCCCTCCTCCTCCTCATTTGCCAGCACTCCAGCACATGTTTTTAGTTTATATTTACTATTTACTGTGGTAGATGAATGTTTCAAGAGTTGAGAGTTGTGAGTGGGTTATAGAGCAAATCTTCCATTACAATTTCTGCAGTATTTACACTACATTATACATTATACACACATTACATAATGGATAAGAAGAAAGAGCAGTTAAAACACATCGATTTTCGCCCACGTGTACACTCTGTACTCTGTACACAGTTCACAGGAGAAAGAGAGAAAGAGAGAAAGAGGGAGAGCACGAGCAGGATAGGAAAAGCAATATTTCGTATCGCTCCTTTAACTAATAAAGTAGATATGTGAAAGCCATAGTCATAGTCATAGTCATAATTTTCCTATACTTTTGGTCCTGACTTGTGAATTTGTAGATATTTTGCAGAAACAAGCCATGTCAATGCATATACGACGGGGCAATGCACATATCTTGAAAGGAAATATGAAATACGAAATGCAAATCAAAGTTTTATGTACATATAAAATATAGAGAACCTTTTCGGTTGGATATTGGATAGATTTTGCGGACGACGTGATCCACTAAAATATACAATATTTCTGTAGACTGTAGACATAAGAAAGCATACTGTATGCAATATGTATCCGAAATCCGCAGTCACTATACCTACGTATTCAATGTACATTGTTCATTGTAGGAAACTACCTCTATAAATTCCCTAAATTTTTGTACCTCTTGTTACAGGGTTTATTTTGCTCAATATTTTGCTCATGTATAGTAAATTCTACAAGTTTCACAATTCAAAATATAATACCCAATGTTGAATGTATATCTACAATATACAACATATAATGCGGACTACAAAAGTACAATAAAACAAGTAACTCCGGCACCACACACCACAAGACCAGACTAATGGACCACATTAACAATCTTGTTGTATATATAAAATATAAAGAATAAAGGAAAATTGCTATATAAATAAAAACCTCTGGTTTAAACAAAAATAAAAAATACTTGGAACTTGGGCATGGAAGTATTGGACAGAGGAAAGTACATGAATCGGACATTAAGAGAGTCACGCTTGACTTTACTCTGGACTCTGGACTGTAGATTCTAGACCTGGACAATAAGGAAAGTAGAAACCTATAACTATTAACTATAATATATAATGTATGTGGGAGAAGACAAGTTGTATTTTTCCATAGAAAAAAAGTGGAAAAATAATTCCAAGAAAGAAACCTCCAGTTTTAGAGGAGAGTATAATGCAATTTACAATATTATGGATTTTGGAATTTCCATTATTTATGATGATGTATTTATGAAAAAAACATGTATGAAAACAACCTATAATAGATAATAGATATGATACATATATAACCTATAAATTGACCTTTCATAACCCTCGAAGGATTGTCTTTTGGTTCTTTGGTTGAAGGCCTCAACTACATGTCTGAATTCCCTTTTCATTTCTCATTCTATGAAATATCTAGTTTCGAGTTGAACCCTCCTCTTTCATTCTTCATTCATGTTTCATGTACATTCCTAATTTGTACATTCTCAATGTGTTATTGATGAATTTTGATGTACATAAGACTATTTATTACTTAAGAGGAAATTTTAATGCAGAGGAATAAATAAAGAAATAAAAGTACTACCTCAAAAGTTCCTAAGCATCTCTTCAATCGACCTTTGACACCAGCCTCTTCCGCTACTTCTCTTACTGCTGCCGTAGTAGCCTCTTCCTCAGGTTCTAATCCCCCTCCTGGTATAATCCAAATATCCGGATGTCGTGAACTGGACACCATCAGAACCTTTTGAATTTATTTTTTAATTATTAGTACAACTCGCGTAATATACATAAAACATTTTGTATCTCACTTTCACTAAAATCTACAATACTCAAAATCATTTGAAAAATGTTTAGTCGATCACTTCCGATTTCCGGTCATCTTTTGTGCAAAAATATTTTTAATCACAAAAGTAATGATAATTAAATAAAAAATAATATTGGTACCTCATTTTCTGTCTCGTTCTTCACACAAATACAAGCTGCTCTTTGTCTATATCCGTCTTGATCGTAAATACGAGTTGAGTTGGGCTGAAAATAAAATGTAGTTTTTTATGCTTTTATAGTTAATCAAAATTACATTAATAATAATTATTACTGTTTGAAGAATATTCAACAATGGAACTTTGAACTATTAATTATAAATTATAATATTTATGTAGTAAAAAATATATACATTTTATATAGTTCCACTTACTTTTTCTTTGACCATGGTGAATGATGTTTGTATCTTACAAAAAGCAAATTTTGTCACTGGAAGAAGAAGGATTTGGAAAAATCTAGATGTTTTATGTTACGAAGAACTGCCTAACGACCAACAAGTCAAGTCGTAAATACAAAGAATTTATGTATATCTATTTTTCTAAATTCACAGTGCAAAGTTTCAGTAGATAAACTATATAAATTGTCATCTGTACAAAGAATATAATATAATCGAGTTTGAATTGACAACAACTTTTTAGTTCGTTATTGATGTTTATATATTTTGCGAATGTCACGTATTTTCTTTATATAAGTATCGTAACAAGTATAATAAGTAAAAGATTTAGAGTTTATATAGAGCGAGATAAAAGTACTGCGGAACTGAGTTGTATTTTATTTTATATATATCGTCAATCTTAAGGATTATACTTGTATTATCTTGTTTTTAGTTATTATATTATTAATATTATTATTATCAGTAGAACGTTGATTGGGAAAGTCGAGAATTGAGAATGCAAAATATTTATATAGGCTACTACTTTAGTC
Organism: Sminthurinus signatus; assembly: GCA_019776565.1. Lineage (NCBI taxonomy): Eukaryota > Metazoa > Arthropoda > Collembola > Symphypleona > Katiannidae > Sminthurinus > Sminthurinus signatus. The sequence continues at coordinate 8,774 of JABASP010002010.1, read as the reverse complement.
TTTAGAAAAACGTCAAGTTGTTTTTTTTTCTTATCTTCTATATACTTGTCTTTGAGTCTTTGAGAGTTGACAGTCGAGACGTGACACTGATCAATGTAACATTTCTTGAATGAATCAAAAACTGATTCTGTGTTAGATATAAAAATGTGTGTGTGACGATTATAATACTATTATATTGATTTATTTATATAATATATATAATATATTATTTAAACAGATGACAGACCAGTATTTATTTAACATATATGTAAAACATGTATAATATTTCTGGACGAACAAAGTTTTGTTAGCTGAGAAAGAACGATGATGCTATTTATTATATATTATATTTCTTATTGTTTTAAATGCTGTTTCAGTTGTTTAGTTCCGTTTAACTTTTGTCAGGACGTTTGGATTTGAGTAAAGTAAAAGACTTGCAGTTTTGAGTTTTTGAATTGATGACGTCGAGAGTATTTTTAATCTGTACACACACAAAAGTTTCAGTATGTAGAAATACTTAACAATAATAATAATAACTAATAGCAATAAATATCATATAGGATTAAGACAACTAAGATTTATTTTTTTGTCGGCGATGCATACATATAAAATAACATGGATATAATATATCTTTAATGTATATTATATATAATTAATAATTATATAGTTTTCCAATCCTTTTGAAAGAGTCTTCTTCTCAGTTTTACATTAACATTTCGAAGCACACATGATTTTGAAACAAAACTGGAGAGTTTAATCTTCTAGAGATAAACACTGTCAGCTGGTTGTTTTGCGATGTATATATTATGTATTAAAACATTAAAAGTGTCTATATAAAGTCTAGGTATTCTAAATTATACAGTATGTAATATTATACAATGTATGTAAAACAAAATGTGTATGTATGTGTGTGCTTATTATTTATTGTATTTTATTTGAGGATTATAGACGTTGACACTTTTTGAAAAAATATAATATATGTATAGATATTGCGTAATATAATAATACAATATAATTCCAATTCCAATTACTAATCCAGTAATTATTTTTTATGTACTAAGTCTTGAAAAATGTTGGTTGTTGTTATTATTACTATTATTGTTGTTCGTACTGTTGTTATTATTATTATTACTGTTGGTGTTGTTGTTGCTGTTGTTGCTGCTGTTGTTGTTGTTGTTGTTGTGGTTGTTGGTATTATTACTAGGTGTATTACTAACAGTGTTTGAATTGGCAATGAAAATCAGTGCTGATTCCATGTACGAGTGACAAATGGCCGATGGTTGATATTTTTGTTGAGGAGGAGAAATTGATGTGGGAGTATTACTTGTAGAAGATGAAGTGGTGACAACACTTGTGGAGTTAGCACTAGTATTGAACACTTCAGACAGACTATTATTAATATTAATATTATTATTATTATTGGTAGTAGAAGAAGTAGAAGTATTAGAAGTGGTGTTGGTGTTGGTGTTTTCACAAGGAGGAGATTCTATGTGATTTCCCAAACATGAAAAATCGCCCTTTCCCATCATCATTAAACAGTCTAGAAATTAGTCCAACGGACTCAACAGAACCAACTTTACTAGTGTCACAACAATGAGAATTACTACTTTGGGACATGGACCAATATATATATAAATAAATATATATATTGTAAAAAAAAGTTAACACGAAGCACTGAGTTTGTTCTTTATTTTTCAAAAGAATTTAATCAATCAGGTGTTGAGTTTCCAGTCGTAGTTTCTTCTTTTTCCTAATCCAGTTACTAGTTAATTTACCAGCTTGTCAGTTTCTCCACCTCTTTTCTTCCTGTAACAAATAAAAAGTTGAACAAAGCAAAATTATACAAAATGTATCTACTTTTTATTATATTCTTATTATTTTATATTGAGGATTGAGCATGAACAAAGTATTTCTTCTTATATGTCTAAAGAATTTAGATTCTTATGCTTTTTCTATCAAGCACATACAAACAAATAAAATATCCTACAATCTGTAAAAAGTAAAAAGGTAAACAGAATATAATGAAATATTTAAATGCTTGATTTTGATTAGAATATCAAGTTTCAAGACTCAAAGGACAATATTCAAAAATGTGACTGAGTGAATGGACGAAGTACATGTGTTTCCCTTCAACTTTTTTAATGTTAATTCATCTTCTATCTACTAAAGTGTATAGTCTATAGTTCATAGTTAGTAACAGTTGTAGAATGTATAATATTTATCTTCATAAACGTTGTTTGAGTCGTTTGAGAGTTGAGACAACAAGAACTACTGGTTTCCACTCTCTTTCTCCTGTTCTCTTTCTTTCTTCTACATTCTGTGCATCTACTATTTTCTATGTAGGATAATTTTTCCAAGTTGCAAGTTTATAATTTTTCTGCATGCATGCAAAAGTTGAAAATGTATAAGATATAAGATATTGTCTACAGACTACAGTGAAAAAGTACAAAGTAAATATGTATAGACAATAGACATGTGTACATATATTTATTATATATATACATTATACATAATAATATAATCATGTAGACTGTAGACGTTTGTCCACCGTCTATTCTTCTCTCTAACCCGTATATATTATGCCTTATACAATACATAGTAAAATATTGGAACCAGTCGAGAAAAAAAAAGTAAAAACAAAACGAACGTGTATTTATCCAACGTCTGATATTTAAGAAGAAGAACGAGTAGAATGTGAAAATTAAACACTGGAGATTGACGTTGGAAGTTTTTCTAATAGTCTGAAAGTATGTGGTAAATATCTACATGGTTCAAGTATTGAAGTTACCTCTTCTAATGAGATGAAAATTGAGATATAGATTATAGATTATACGATTGTCAAATCCGTACACGTGTAAATGATGTGTCTGTTTGCTCCGCATGTCCTCTAGATCTATATCTAATATCTACACGGGCAATCTACTCAACCTAGAAATTCTAGACTAGAATCGATATGCCATGTTCTATGAAAATAATAATAGTGAAGACATTTCGAGAGTCATTCAAGAAATCAGTAGTTTTGATAGAAAAAAAGTAATTTCTTTTTCAAACTGTCACAATTTTATTTTCTTGATTCTTGATGCCCAACGGTGTACCCGTGGATCGTGAATGGAAATCGGAAATTGGAATGGGGTAATTTTTTATGCACGTGTTATCTTTTTTTATGTACGATGAATTGTTTGATACGGTTACAAATATACAAATTGTTATAATTCTTGCTATTACTTCTAACTTCTAACATGTGTCACTGTTCACGGTCATGCACTTTGCATGTCATGTCAGTCGACGGGTAAAATACAGTATAAAATATCGGCGCATTGAGTATTGAATATTGAAGAATAATCATATATTATAGGAAATTTGTATGTAATTTCCATCATTTATAGCAAAAATATAACAATAAAGAAACCAAAAGGATTTTAACCTAATTATACATACATTGTACGTTGATTACTGTACCACAAACTTCTCTCTCTCTCTCTCTCTCTCATTCTCTCTCTCTCTATTATCCTCAATCTTGTTAGTGAGCAAGGAAAAGTTTACAATGACTTTCTTGTTCCTATTCTCGGCGTGCCATTTTCTCAAAGTCACATCATTACCATTATCATTACTATTGGCATCATGTTCGTCTTCAACTATCACCTATCAACTGTGCATGTGTAAGAACGTCTACCATTAACCATTAACCAATACTACTCTTAACTCTGTACAATTCTACAATCTGTACTAATCGTATGCATAATAATAACTCTATTAAGAATATATGTTATCGAGGAGAGGAATGTCCTATGTCCTGTATATTTTTTTGATGGAATCAAATGCAAAAGATTCCCATTCCCTCTCCCCGTTACTTTTACAATATATATGATATTATATGCATATCAGTCAACTAACTATACTCACTATTCAATACTCACATAGTGTAACAAAATACTGACTTGTGACTTTTATAGTACATTGCATATGGAATAAATTGGAGAGGAGGAAATGCTGGGGAAAGAGAAGAAGAAGAAGGCAAATACGAGAGGAGGACATCAAAAGACCTGATATTTGTGGTTTTAGCCAATGTAAGATGTAACAAAGAGTTGTTCCTGTAAACACACCTACATCCACAATCCACACACGTTATACATTATACATTATACACCAACTCTTGTACCTACATAATACATAATATACTTGCATCTGTACAATCTCCTATACTGTGGCTGGTGTGAAACCGGTAGGTGACTTTTGATATAAAATTATAGAATCTTTTCACGATGTCACCGCGAGGGCAATATTGACGATGACAAACGACAAACTGATGAAAGTGACTAGTTTTTGCCCTTTAAAAGTATAGTATCACCAGTACTTAAAGTGCATTCAGGAACCAAAACAAAAATGATGCAACCAAAAACATCAATATCGATCAATCATCAATCACACGGATTCTCGTACATAAGCAAAAAGTGACAGTGCAAAATCACACCTACCCATGTGCTGCAATGCTACACACTTAATACTTGTTATTTTTTAAATTGTGATAATCAATACTGTACCCTTTAAACATAATATTATTGTATTGTTGTATGTTCAATTATTATAAATAAATAAAATGGAAAACTAACATTGTTTAATTTTCTAATGATTAAAAGGATTGGAAGTGGGAAAACTGAAGAAAAGAAATATCAAATATCAAAAAAATGTGGAAAATCTTTGTAATATCACAAGTGACAAGATAATATAAAAAGTATTATCTAGATTCTAGATACATTGTTTAATGTCTAATGTATGAAACCTGTTTCTATCTGTATTTATTCTGTATTTCATATTTAATTTATGTATCTACGCAGATGGAATTTTCTGTGTATCCTACACATGCACATAATGGAAAGTAAAACTTTGTTTGATATTGATATTGTGTTTACATGTTACATGTTACTTACTTTTACATGCATACGATGCATGACAGTACAAAAAATAACAAATAACAAAACTGCAGTAGGATTTTGATTCAAACTTCATTAATTGAAAATAAATAGGTTATTCGTTAGTCTGTATTTCCACATGTGTATTGACAGATACATAATAATAAGCAATAACAAGTAATAATAATAACATACTACGAAAATAATAAGTTTTCTTTACCTTTTACTGTGTATTTTTCTTTTATTAACACTAGGCACTAGACACGAATGTATTATTATTAAAAGATTCAATGAATTTTCACTACACAATAAACACGAGTCAAAGTCAAAGTCACAAAATAATGAATGTGAAATGTGAACTGTATTTTTAGAAGAAGGTCAATACTCAATAGTCAATATTAAAATAATATTCAAAAGAAAATCAATGAATCCAAGTTTTGTATATATATGCGACAAAAATTTCATTTGTAATAATCACAGAAATTCTCTTTTGATCTTCAAACCAAGCTCACTCACACCTCACAAAATACTGACAAAATACAAAGCTCAAAGCTCAAGTCGATCCAAACACAAAGTGTAATCACAAATGAAAGGAAATTTTTACAAGGGGTAGGAAATTTTCAATTCCATTCAACTATTCAACTAGAAACAGACAAAATGTAATACAAAATACAGGATACAAAGTATAGAGGTGCATCTATCCAACTATCTAGCTGTCTATCTCTCCCTTTAAAACTTTTTCTGTTGTGATAATTCCAGTTTGAACATGATTCGCCATTCAATCAAAATGACCATTAGCGAAAGGATATTATTTTATACACTTTGTAATTTAATACATGTTGTGTCTTGTATCTTGTATATAGGTTGTATTTGTATTTTGTATTTATATTATGCACATTGTACGTATACAAGCTGTTTATTAGGTAAAACTCAAAGCTCAAAACTCAAACCAGTTTACTTTTCAGTTTATGTACTTTTATCATCTCTCAAAGCTCGACTCTCCACTGTTTAGCGTTAACTGCAAAAGAAATGAGGAGGATTGAGAATTGAGATTGAAGAAGAATATATATATATATGTATAAGAAAAAAAACAAAGGAAGAAGAATGTAACAGCTAACAGCTCGATGCTCAACTGAAAATTCAAACAGCACACATGAAGCATTCAAGAGTCAAGAGGACTATAAAATATTCTATAATCTATATTTTACATTGTATTACGTTGTTATGTACTGTGTACTGGTGGAGCCCTTGTGCACAAAAGAACAAATGAGCAAATGAAAATGAGCCAGCAGTCACAATGAGGAAAAAGAAGAAAGGAAAAACTAACCTTTGAGATATTGGAGATTGGAGATGGAAAAAATTAAAAAGGTAGGTAATGGTGAAAGAAAGAGGTTGCAGCTGAGTTATTTACTAATGTCATGTGAATGAATATCTTTGTGTGCTCTGTATCATCTTGTGTCTTGTGTCTTGTGACTTGTGATTTGTGATGTACAATGTACATTGTACAATGTATATTCGTGTAATATATAGCTGAACAAAAAGTAGTTCAACGTTTAACGTAAATACATGTGCATAATAACGTTTAACCCATCCTCTTTATATTGTAAAAATCCAATACAATATCATACACACGCTGTAAAAATGTGCACACGGAATGTATAATGTATCTATCTATAATAATAACAGACAGACATAATATTATAATACATTATACTTAAGTCGTAAGTAGCATAAGTATAGGTATATCTAATATCCACACATAAGACCTCATGACAATAGGGAATAGGCTATAGGTATATTCTAGGTATTATGTTCTACACTCTACACATTTCTAGTTTCTAGTTGTAGTAAATAAGTAGCAAGTGTGAAAGTTAAAAATACAAGCTTAACACACCACCACATGAGACAGGAGGGCTTGAAAAAAAATTCAGTACGGAAAAAGACCATGTACAACGTACAACGTACAATATATAATATGTCATATATAAAAAACACAGGGAGATTACAGATACAATGTGATTCTTTATATTTTATATTGTTTGTTCTTTCTTGAATAGAATATCTAATAACAAACTAAACATTATGCATGTACCAAGTAGGATGTATAATGTATAGGTATGGAGTACGTTTAACTTTATACATTGTATACTGTATACTGTAAGATACATTAAACAGTAAACATGTATGCGAATCTTATGTGAGCGAGTTTAAAACACAGATAAAACGAGTGTCCTCTAAAACTAAATATATATTACATATTACATACATAGGATATAAGCAACTACAATGAGCATCTACAAGACATATCTAATACATATCTTGATTCTTTGATTCTTGATGTATGCAAGTATATACACCAAAATAGAATACAACATACAAAACAGGAAAAGTGTATAATATATCTTATATTATCTACATCTGTATAATACTTTTACTATAAATATCATGTATGTACGTGACTTGTAACTGGTTAATGTAACTAATTATGATGAGGTTATGAACTGTGTGTCTTCATCTCATTGTCCTTATATATATATTTCGTATCCTTCACCACTAAAATCTGTTTTTAAGTTAAATCCTAGACTCTTGTCTCCTGTGTATTAGACATGAGACACGGGCAATCCTCGATCGACAAACCTCCGACCATTCCACACACACATATATATACATATAAATATACAACTTTACTGTGTACAGGAATTTACAAATAGTTGACTTTTTATTATGACTATACTTGAACTTGAAACAAGGGTAAAATGGATAATAGTATTATTATATTTTATATTGTATATATACATAGTACCCTGCTGTATGTAAGATGTAAGAATATTGTGAATACATTTGGAAAATTTCATGTATTACAGAAGGTAGAAAAGACTGTTGACTGTTGGCATAATCTCACAGTACAGATATTATGTGTATATATATCATATATATTAGATATTGTGTGTATCATTGTAAATGGTGAATGGTGAATATAGAGAAACCTCTCTGCTGTCTATAAATATATTTTGGAGTTCAAGTTTAAAACTTTAAAGCAGTATTACGAAGTATATTATAAGATCCAACATACTTTACAAGTGTTTTAAAATTGTTAAGGTCTACGCCTCCGGGAAAAGGAAGGAAAAAGAAGAAACAAAAAGGAGAGTGCACACAGTACAGTATACAGAATACAGAGAGAATATGGGAAATTAGAAGCTGTTAGTAAAATAATCTGCATGTTTTATATAGTATCATATTATTACTTGTAATATATACTTATATAGCTTATAGTTAGTACTTTATACTTTATAGTAGGTATAGATACTTTGAATAGATGGATTGGATAGATATAGCATTTTTTTTAAAAAAAAAAGATATATTATATCTAGTTTTTTTGTCTATTTCTTTATCCCCTGTATGTACATACATACATGTATGACAGCATAATATATTTGTGGAGGTTACAGGCTAAAAGTAAAAATAAGGTGACGATATAATAATAATAATATATATATATGTATATATTTAGGTTCATAGTCTGAACCTCTCTGTCTTTATTTACCGCCAGACTACCTACTTTATATTTACTATCTACCATGATATATTTATTACTATCTCACTTTAAATATATTTATAACACGGTAAAATAATATAAACTTTGGTACATTTACTATTAGCTTATCATAATATCATACCTATATGCATGTATGCATATATATTGCATATTATAAACAGACTTTACAACTTTTAACTTTTAACATGGTGCATACCTATCACCTAATACTTAATACCCTCATCCATATGATATACACGTATATATTTTATATATCTTACGACCATAAAATGCTTATTAGATAGATACTTTTTTAAATAAAAATCTTTACGAGGAATAACTGGGATTAG
>JABASP010002009.1:0-23449 GCA_019776565.1 Sminthurinus signatus | reverse complement strand
GGATGGGATTTTCTTTTGTTATTATTTTGTTGACACATGCTACTTAAAAAAAAACAAAATATACGTACGGCTTTAATTTTTTTAGAAATATACTACGTACTACGTGATACACATATTTCGCTATCTTTAATTGTTCATTAGCAATAACGGTAATAGTGGTAATTTGTAATTTTTACATGTTGGTCTTTGATACACTTTTTTGTACAATACAAAATACAACACATTTTTAGTATTTCAAATGTAAACAACACATTTTTTACCAAATAAATTAACAATAGAATTTAAAATACACAAAAAATACTGATCAGTAGTAATTAACTATAATAATTAATTATTATTCCAATTAAATGGAATTTCTTATGTTTTTTTGACAAGTTTTGGTATTACAGACTCATATTATAACTCGATACATTCTACATACTAGTACTAGTGTACACATCAGACATATGACGGCTTCCATTTATTACATATTATACGCTAATGGCAGCTGTCAATGAAACGTTTTCCGTGTTTTCTTCATTTCGAATACTTTTAGGTGAGGTCCCGAGGAATTAAAAAAAAACATGTCATTATTACATAATGTAATACAGCTGAGTTCTTTTTTCCTACTGAAGAAGACTACCATCAATCATCAAATTTTATGCGTGTATTATAGGAATAGAGTGTGCATTATAATATTATGTACTTGCGTATCAAGAACAAACAAAGAAATGCTTATGCATGTTCCAGGAATATGAATGACATACTGATTGTTTACAGCTCAGAGGAATTTATTTACAATAACAAGAGACAAGAGTCAACTAGTAAAAAAAACGGAATCATAAATAAGTTGAAATATAAAATACATACATACAATATGTTATGCATTAAATATGTATACTCATTCAACAACAATAATGAGACACGAGGAAGACATATAATATATTGAGAAGTTGTAGTAGGATGAGGAGGAGGAGAATAGTACATCGATAGTTGACATTAATTTAGAGACATCAAACTATTTATTTTAAGTCCTCTGACTGACTGGCAATGAGAGGCAATCGAAAATCTTGTTATGGAATATTCCTGTGGATTACAACTTTGAACTTTTACCTTGATTTCACTGGTGCATTTCGATTTTGTTATAAAGGATGGCAAGAAGTCAATTCAAGTGTTTGTCCTTACGGAGTTTTATTCGAAGTACGGCAAGTCTCTATGCATAATTAATAATTAAATTATAGAATATTCAGTTAGCATAATAATTTTCATCTCTTTTCCATTACAAGTGAATACAAAATTATGACGTTTTACATATTAAACTCGTAGAATCCTGTACCAATGAGTTGCTCATATGAAAATAATAGGGATGACTCAGCCAGGTTTTTAAATTAAGAATTATCCAAAACATTTTTTTCCTCCATTCAAAATATTCAACATTGAATATAAATATATTCTCTCATTTGATGTATTCTTGGCTCTTGGAATCAAAATTCTAGTTTCTGGGAAGATGTTTGTGAAAGCCCATTTCACATGAACATATTGGCACAAAATGAAAAAACGGATGCGGAGAACCTGGCTCATAATCTACCTGACGTAAATAAATCAATTTTACATCATAATCAATATTTAGTTAACAATAATGAAGACATCTTCCATGGAGTTTTCTTTCCATCTATTTCAAATTTGTCATGTTTATAAATCCAAACATCTATCAACACATGCTTTCCATTTTATAGATTCAGTTCATTCAATACCGAAGTAAAAATAATGGTCCATTACGTGAATGTAAGAATTTTACACATTTGAAGCCTATCGTTTTTTTCATACACGTCATTCAAAATCATGGTACTAGGTAAAATTTTTGAAATGCTTCAATTTAGCTCCCGACGTGGTGGATTTGACAGAGTGTATTGCAACCTGCCCAACCGAAACGGATGTGTATGCATACACGGATGACCCTGATGATGGAGACGATGAATTTGTGGTGGCAAATGACAGTGAACTTCAATTACAAATTAAAGAACAAACGCTTCGATTGGGTGACTACATGTATGCACACAGAAAACAGAAATCCTTTCAAAGGGAAAAGTGGACATTTACATTTTTATCACCAGAATTTTTGTTCTTTTGTATGGCAAATATATATGTAAATTGGTAAATATATTGAATTTTGCAGGTACGACATCATGTTTAATAATTCGTTGGATGTAGAGTTGGATTTCCGTATCGTGGACCTCTTGAAATTGTAAATAGTGAAATATTATCAACTACCAAAAGAATATTTACCTATTTCAAATTTCAACGCAAGCTGCATATTTTATTCTTATGAATGAATAATGAATAGTCAAAAGAATACTCAAAAGTATTTGAATACATATTTCGAGTGTTCCATTGTTATTTGGTTGTTATTTGGTGTTTGTTGAATATTTAGGTCATTTGACGTGATTAAGCAGGTCTGTCCAACACCGTACGTTTCACTTGCATTTTTAGAACGAGTGCTTCAAGGTTTCCTCTTCCTACTCCAAGACTCGGGCACAGGAACTGTGAAAGATATTCATTCTGAAGAATATCAGGATATAAAAGAGGGTTTAGAAGATTGTATGGGGCAACCTGCAAACTTTCAACTGGATGGAAATGTCTGCACTAGTAAAGCGACTGTGAGTTAAATATTAAATATATTATATTACTTGTATTTACGAAAATGAAAATGACAAATAACGACAAACGACAAATGACCAAAATCCAAAATGTTGGCAGAAAAATTACTTGATTCTCTGAATACGTTTAGTTTAAGTAGTTTTATTGTGTGGAGTCGGATACTTTTTCCGTCACTCCTTTTACTCACTCATTCATTCATTCACTATTCACTCGTTCGTTCTTGGTTCATTCATAGAGCAGGACAAGTATTTGACAAAGTAACAAGTACCAAGTCCTTACGATATGAATGGAGAACATGTACAAATTACTACAAAGTACGTGTAATAAATAACAATGGTCATGTAATACAAATGAAATGCGGATAATAATTTTTGTCAAGGAGTGGTGAATGTTTTGAATGAGTAATAAACATGCATTCATTCAAATTTTATGTATTAAATAAGAGTATAGAGTATTTAACAAATGGGGAACATGAAAAACTGTCAATAAGAATTAGCCTGTTAGACGATGTACTTTGTACTTTGTATTTTGTATGTAGAATGTAGAATGGATTTCACATGGATTTTATGTACTTATTTATGCGTCTGTGTGTGTTTGTATTTTGTATTTAGGTGGAGAGAATAGTGGTGACGGAGAATGGGAGACAGAAAGTGAGGCCGTGGTTGGAGCAATCCAATATGACAGAGAATTTCTATGCACTTGATCTATTCATCGACACGACGTGGAGGGTCATTGATGTTGTTCATGCTGTTTGCTTTGTTCACTTCAAGCCCAACTCCAACATGCACCATCGCTTCCAAACTGCGATGGAGGAACTCTTCACCCCAGATATTAAAACACGATGGTGATTAGTACTTATTACTATTATTGATTATTATCCTCCTTATTTACACCTCACACTTTTCACTGTACCAATTACAAGCCTCATTTACTTTTTCTACTCTGTTCCTGCTCCTTCTTTCTTTCTTTTTTTTCATCCCTTTGGATTTTGGATTTACAACATGAAACCCGATTCATGATTCCTAATTGATAATAATTGACGTCATTTTCCATTCTCCCTTTAAAATCCATTACATGTGCATAAATACTAAATACACATTTAAACAATCGCCAATGCCAATGATTTTGATTAAAAATTAAAAATGAAGAGTAAAATTCCCCCTCCTTTTTTTCTCTCTCTCTGAGCAGGTCAAATCCTACACAACTGATAGATAATAATGCCTGGAGCTCCTGGTTTCTGGCTGATATTGAGTCTACACTCAGAAATGTTTTTGCCTGTCAACGCGGAGCATACCTCAATACTCCGTTTGAGATGAAACTGGACAGGCCGATTGACAACCATCGATTCCGACGAAAGTAAGTACAGATATAAAGTACAAAGATCGCATTGCATTTCATATTTCATAACATTGAGATAAGAAAGAAAAAAGACAGGATACCGTTTATCAACACCGTTTACTATATATTTTTTATTCCTCTAGTACAAAATCTACAAGTTATCTCATACACAAATGTATAAAAAAAATTCTCTATAAAATCTCTAGTTGTGAAGAATCTCTTTTATAAAATGGATGGTTTATTTTGTCAGCATAACTCTCATCTCAGGATTTGTGCTTTATCTTTTATTTAATCCCACATCACGCAATATGCTTCATAAATTCCCGTTCTCTTTCTATGTATGTGTAATGTGTAACAGGAAAGTATCTTCAATCTTCACGTACATAGGCTTTTAAAAGTTAGATTGATGATTGTACATGATATTTTTATACTGTAATATCTGGATGCATGCATATTGTATGTACTGTGTGCTGTGTATAAGTATATAATATGAGCCACTTTAATCTCTTTTTTCTCTCTTGTTTGTGATAATAATTAATCAGGAGGGATGTTTCAAATCTTGGAATGGATTCTAGCCCCAGGAGCAGTAGGAATAAAAGGTAATTTGATAATACAATATTATCATTTCATTACAGATCATGGCTACCTGAACACTGAACACTGAATAGAATGTCAAACTATATATGTATTTTTGTGTGAGTGTAGAGTAGGGATATAAAATGTTTAATATTTACCAAGTATAATGTCTAATGTGTGTGTGTTGTGTAGGAGTCCACCGACGACGATGAGCTCAATCATGTCAAACTATGCGGGGATTCAGACGACACTCAAAGGAGAAATGTTCTGCCTGAAATCCGCCGAAGAGCAAACAACAGTTTTGTCCAAGCTCCAAAGTCGTTGCTAAGTATTAAGTATTCACTGATACACAAGTAAGAAAAGTAAGTACTAGGGAGCGGAATACACTGTACATTGTGCATGTAATAACTATCAACTATCAAGATAAATGAAATTAAAAATTGTTTCAAAAGAAGGGTGCTAAATCCACAAGTGACAAGAAGGAAAAGACCAAAAAGTTTAAAGTATGGTGTAAATCCGGAAGTTATTAAGGACACGAGTAGCCAGAGGGTCTCTTCTTCTTCTTCTTCTCTTTCCTTTATACTTTGTACATTTATGTACATTTTTCTCACTTCTTCTTTCACTCTCCTCGTTCACCATTCAACATTCAACATTCACCATTCACCATTTACACGGACAATGTACACACACAACAGGTCATAGACATAATATTCACACCTTCCCTGGTGGTCTGTCCATCCACCTTCTTTTTCTTCTTCTTCTTCCCTCTTCTTGTACACTCTTACTCGTAGTTCGTAGTGTGAATCTAGAATCTTTATAGATTATTTGTATGTGTCCACAATCCACAATGTCCATTTCATCCTTCCTCTTCTTTCTTTTTCATGTCTTTTTTTCCTCTCCTCTCATTTGTGTATTTTTCCTTGTCTCCTGAGAAGAAATAGGGGTGCATACATGTTGAATATTCTATGTAGATACATGGTGCGTTATTATTGTGTATGTACATACATTGTATTTATATTGACTGGGTATTTAGTATTTAGTATTTATTATTAAAGTTGACAACCCAACAGAGAGCAAGATGAAGAAGGACAAGAAAGAAAGAAATAAAGAAAGAGTGTGAAGAGAAGGGATGAAGGAGACTGCTTGTCGCCAAACAGACAGACAGAGTTGAGTTGAATTTTGAGTTTGGGTCTCTTTTCTTTTTTCTTGTGTTGTGTTATTTGTATTATGCATTCAAATTTCTATACTGTTGTGATTTGATCCTTAATGGATCTGTCCGTCCGTCATTACAAATAATAAATAAATAAATACCATTCCTCTTTACTCTTTACCATTGACCATTTATTTTATTTTATTTTATTTACATATATTTACCATTCAATCTCTCTTTTGCACGGAATACATAATAAATACTGTACTTTATGTTCATCTATTCATTTCCCATGTTTATACTTTATACTTCATACATGCCGCATTTATACATTTTCCTTTGATATTCATGTCTTATTTCGTATTTGTCATATTTTCCACTCACTGAGCACTTATTACTTTTCTATTTTGTACCTTGTATTTAAATGTGAGTAAAATTATCTGCTAGTTATATTTATCAAAAATCAAAAGTTGTAACAATAAACAGTAATTAATAAGTAGGGAAAGGAAGAAGAAATAAGTAAATAAGAAATGAGAGATTAAAAACATGATTTGATTTTATAGTGAGTATTTTGCAGTTAGCAGTATTTTAAAGGCAGAACTGAAGAGCTGAGGAGTTCAAGAAAAGGAGTGAATTTTTTCGTGCAAATAAATAGGTATTTTGTATCCTCTACTCTTTAGAATATTGGGTATCATGTGATGCAGTCTCAAAATGCTATCGTATCACGTATCATATTACTCCTTGTCATCAACTTGTAGAACACAAAGCACCAAACACTTATCATCACAGGTGTGTAGAATAGAGAATAGAGAACAGGGAATAAAGTAAGTAGCAAGATTATTATCATGTCTAAGTAGAAAGTACAATACAAAATACAATATAAAGTGTAATCAAGATTTAGAGTTGAGGACGAAGAAGAAGGAGAAACATGATAAAAGTGTATAATAATATAGATCTACATTCTACATTACAGAGAAAAAAAAGAGGGTTGCCTTCTTTTTTCTTTTATCCCTAGAGGTTTCATGAGCCAGCCCCGTCTCATGAGCAGGATCCAATGGGTTCATTTGAGGAGGAGAATTGGGAATGAGAGTCTGCCTTTTTCATGAGCCGTGCTGTTTTGCTGTTCCTCTGGATTCCTCTTGGTTTGTCCGGGAGGAGGAGGATCAAGGTGATGCGTGGTTCAGGACTTCGTGGAGGCAGGAAGAGTAAGATCATCTCGTTTCCCGTACGTCTTCTGATAGATGTGTGTGTTTGGTGTGAGAGGTAAAGAGATCACCACAGGGCCCGACACACACACTCAACACTCACACAAACAAGTAAACATAGAAAAAAGTAACCAAGAAGCAGTAGCAGTGAGCAGTAAGCAGAAAGTCAGTCACTCGTTAGTTAGTGTGTGAGTGAGTACAAAAACTACGAACTGCGAAGCTACGTCAGACTACAGACTAAATAAATCAAGTACAATTAGTGACTAAATAAGAACCCAGAACCCAGTGAAAGAGTGATCCAAAAGTGACACAGTTTAATTCAGAGGTTGATCATTCAAGAATGTCACATCAACAACAGTCACCCGGTGGTCCCTTTAATAGTGAGTCTAAAAAATTCGACAGTTATTTACAAAATGCAGCCACTCGAGCTGCAGCCTGGATGCTTTTGGGAGGAAATAATACCAATTCGTCTGCTTACTGGAGAATGTGAGACTTTATCAATTACTAATAATTACCAATAATATTCATTATCTTTACTGTTTCTACTTTCATTAAGCATCATGCATCGTCAACCATGTGTAAAATAGCCTATAATATCTTTTAGCAGTATGAATTATGCTCAATTGCTAAACGGGTGAAAAGTTGTCAAACGGACTCCTTTTTTTGTCCATGATTTTCATTTGGTAGTTTTTGGTAATGACATCAGCTATAGTATTTTTTTCATTTCGTGTCAACATTATCTGTAAAAATTCTGTACAGTAAAAAGACGCTGAGCTTTTTTCCAATCCAGAATTCAAATTGAAAGCATGTGAATGAGAAAAGAAACTAAAAATTCTATAAATGGGATCGATTCAGCTTCCGTATTTAGATAATCGGCTGCTATTTAGCACTGCTGGTTCCTGAGTCTTCTGTTTCTGATCCGTCTAAATTTCTCATTTTCCCTTGTGTTCCAAAATACGGCCATAAAGAATGGAGAAACGGTTCAAAGTGTCTAGAACCGTTGAATTTTGAAAAATAGACAAAACAGGAACGATGAAGGGGTTGAAAATTGACATTTAATTTTAAGTTCCTCAAAGAACACACAGACAAATAGAGTTTTATACCCTTTAAATTTTCATTATCAATCCAAAGACTCGTGTTGCACTTTTCCTCCTTTGTGATTTATGATCAATTTATTTATGTAAACTTACAACTTACCGATTACGAATCTCAAGTGCGAAGTGTTGAAATACTCTGGAACTCTGGAGTCTGAACGTCTAATGTCTACATGTTGCATGTGATGTGTGATGTGCAATACAAGAAACCAGAATCACAAAGCATAAAAGTATCTGACAAAGTCAAGATTCAAGGTTCAAGTGATTGGAAAGTAGTGGTATAGTGAGTAATGAGGAATGAGTGGAGGGGTGTGATAATTATTATGTATTGTCATCTCCTTATTCACGTTTTACATGTTGGGAATTGAGACGGGTGAAAAGGAACCTCCCTTCTTTAGTCTCTGTACAAAATACAAAGTATAAAGTATGGAGATGTGTAATGTGTAATAATGGCGGTGAGAGTTGCTCTTGTCTGGAACTGGAACTAGAATAAGAATGAGAGCTGGAGTGAGAGTCAAATTGAACACATAGAAAACTGGTTTTTCCTTTTGAATTTTGAATCCAGGTTTTTATAGACATGAGAACTAAAAACTAAAAGACAAGAGCCGAAAGAAGCAAAAAGCATAAGAAATAAAAATGCGCTGTCCTTATACAAATGTATTATCTTGTTACACTTTTGTAGTACTCGGTGGATGTAGCCTCTAGTCCTCCGCAATTTGATTGCGTCCTTTTACCTGCGTCTGACAACTGTCTGTAGTCTGTAGTCTGTATCCACGCACATTGTGCTGTCTACAGTTTTTATAGACTATTTACCATTTACAATTTACACCCCATCTCATATTATGATTAAAGTACCATTTTTGGTACGCTCTTACACAGTTTTTAGATGGTACATTTTGTATTTTGTATCTATCTGTTTGACAAACAGTGTTTGGATTTTGGTGTATGTTATGCATACGTATAATTTGTAAATGCACATTTAACTAGAATGTTGAATGTTGAAGTTAGTGCATTGAGCATTGAGCTGTTTGGTGTGTTAAATGACTAAAATTGCAGATAATTGCTTTACAATTTACAATTTATAGGCATTGACCATGTAAATATGAAATGTGAAAGCTTCCATCTTTCTCTGTCATGTTGTGAATGGTGAACAGTGTAACAGCTAACAGCTCAATTAGCAACTGAAAACAGCTCCTCCCTTTTCCTTTGTCAGCTACTGCAAAACAAAATCCAACTCCAAATCAAAATCCAACCAAACCAGTAGTAGAGAATTGTTGTACAACTCAACTTTTGTCCATCCAACTCCCCATCAGCATTTCAAAATAAAAAAACTATTAATTACTTTTATTTTTTATCCTGTCAACGCGGAACTCAAACAGGCTAAAAGTATTTTCCATTTGACCAGGAAGTGATCTCACAACTCCCAACTCAAAACCCACGATTCAAAACTTACCAGTCCCATCTTTTTAAAAAACAGGAGAAATTCCTCTCCCGTTGTACTGAAAAAATAGATACATGCAAAGTGCAAATGAATGAGACACATTAGTTATTAGTACAAAAATATAAAACAGTGAGATGAAAAATCAAAAAGTACTACAAAAAATATTGTTCTTTTTAAAATGATTAGGTGGAAAAATGTCAAAAGTTCAAAGAGACTTTCACAAGCAGATTTCAAATTCAAAACCATGAAGCATTCATGTGGCACTTGATTTTTGTACTTTTTAGATTATGTTTTATGTTATCTGTCTCAACTCCTGAACTCCTTCCCAGATTGTCAATTTGATTTTCAAAAGTGTGGCAGAATTTCCTTGCTAAAAAGTAAAAAGTAATGGACTTGAGGTTTTTAGTTGTTACTCATTTAATTGTTAGTGTAGATAGCTTTTCCGTAAATGGGGAATGAAATACTTGAATCCTCAATCTGTGTTCAGTGTTGACAGATGAACTGAGTGAGTGTTGATGTGGAATGAATGATGGGTTGTTGGATGTTGGTTGTTGGTATTGTCAAGAGGTGATATTTGGTCTTCCGTACGTAAATCCGATCCAAATCCACCCATTCGTGTGCGTAAATGGTAAATGGGCATATAATGTGAATGTGAAAGTGTACATATGGTATTTGTGTGGGTACATGATTTTATTACATTATGGTTTATGGTGGATGAGAGAGGAGAGAGGACGGTTGATTATCAGTAGATCAAAGTTTAATCGTAGGCGGTGGAAGAAGTATGCGGAGATATCAATGAGTATATCAATTCCTCCTCCGTCCATTCCGCTCTTTCCATATCAACGAATTACCATCATTTGGAAGTTGGCCGTTCTTTATCACCTCTGTTTTCCACATTCTACATTCTACATCACACGTACATATTCCCCGTTTAAGGCTCTGCGTGTACAGTGTACAATGTACAACTCTTCTGGCTTCTGGCTCTGACTCTGGTTCCTGGAGAAAAAGCGAGTAGGGAAAACATGTGTACAGTGTACATGTTTAGATGGACTGAGAATTGAGAACGGACGAGTGAGCGGGTAAGAGAGTGCGAGTGAACTGGAGTGAGGGGAATAACGAGAAAGGAGAAAAACGATTGTGGACGAGTATTTTAGGCTGGTATCATGATCATGATCCAACTAACAAAATCTATACTATCAGCCATCACCATCAGGATACAAGTACAAAGTACAAAGTAGAAAGTACAGCTGTAGCTTTCCGTTCTCTGTGTGAGTACGTATCATCCGAGATGAAGGATAAATCCACGGAGCACGGAACACGGAACGCGGAACGCGGAGTAGCATGTCACCCGAAGTACACATTACACATTACACATGTACAAAATGCATATTACATGGCTGTTTTAGTGGGAAAAGGACAATTTGTGCTCAACGACATTCGGATTTGTGCGACATGACATGTTATTCTTCTCCTTTTTATAAATACTCTACACATCCTCAGTCCTGATATATTCATCATGTTCCGTGTCATTCTCCTTCTCCTTGTACAATAAACAATAAGTAGTTGATCCCCAGTCTACTTTTTCTCTCCCTTTTTTCGCTCCTTTTTATAGCTGCACATTGCATATCCATTTCATCTGGGCTACTCCAAACTCAAAACTGGATACATCTATTAAATACATGTACTAATAATGGATAATGGACAATGGATCTGCGTATACTTGAATCTGAATCACAACTAATTTACGTTCTCGCCACCGCCACCGAAACACAGAAACATAGAATCTAGAATACAGAATCTAGACTCTTCATCCCGCAGTTCATAATGGATATTGGAAAGTGGAAAGGACATGTAAATATTCAAATACTGAATACAGATATAGATATAATGAACGACTGCGGACGATGGTGAGGATTGACGATGAGTGAATGATGAAAGAAAGAAAGAATGAAAGAATGATACTGCTATTAATTTTCTCTCAACTTATCCATAATTTATCTGATTCTCTTCCAGTTTTTTGGTGGAACGAGGGGAGGAGCTCTTTCTCTCTCTGTCTCTCTCTCCTTTTCTCTGTTTCTTTTTATATGAGAACTTGACAACTGAGCTGCTGCTGTGTAACAGCTTGTTCCCTGCACATTATTTGTTATTCATGGACTATTGACGCTTGACGCACACAATCCCATTTACATTTTATCTCTTCTTTCGTGTATCTGGAATCTAGAATCTGTGATACTTTTATCTGTCTTTACATATCTCTTCATGTATTTTCAATTCTCCGTTCTCAATCCACAGTCCATAGTCCATAGTCCATACTCCAGCTTACTGACACTGCACTGGAACATGAAACATGAAATATGAATTGACTGGGTTGAATTGGATTAGATTTTGGGGATGCAGTCGGCAGTCGGCCGTCTGCATTCGGAATGTGAAGATAGATACAAAATAGAGCAGTCAATGTCGACAAAAAACAAAACGTTTAATCCTGTTTCTACTCACAACTGTCACTTGTAAATGCGGTGGGTGCTGTATTATTTTGAAGAGGTGTCAAATGCGAAATCTCACAGAACTTGAACGCACATGTAGATTGTAGATTGTAGATGATTGATAAGCTTTTTTTGCAATCTATATCCAATATCCAATATGCACAATGCTCAATGTTTCAAATCTATAAATCCAGTTTACCTTGCTAAAAATCTGCAACTTTTGATATTGGATCTTGGCAATCTACTTTATGCTTCCTTATTTTTTTAAATGTTTGACATGTCATAATATGATACGTTTTGTACATGCAGAACATAAGCATGAACATGCGAAAAAAATATACTCGGAATATAATATTACAAAGCTAGAGTACAGAGAAGTGCCTGTGTACATTGTACATTGTACATGCATTGTTGATTGTTGTAGCTGTCAATGCTTCTGCGTCTCTCTGTATATAAAATATAAATACACATTGTTTTTACTTTTTACCCAAACAGGAGTTTCCTTGAAGGAATTTTGTAGTTTTGTAGTTTTTCCACAGAGGAGGAAAAAACAAAAAAAAAAAGTCAAAAGAGGATCACTTTTGAAGAGTTAATGATTGGTTATGAGTTTAGTTTTGAGTGGAGCAGACAGTTTTAGTCTACTCTTGCACTTTTGACTTTTGACTTTGCTCTCCTTCTCCTTTCTTGTTTTATTTTCTCTCTTCTCTCTTCTCTCTGTTCAGTGTTTCTGCTGCATTTTGTATTTATAGATGGATGGATGAATGAAAGAAAGAAAAGGTTGCCGGCAAAAAGGAGTAGACTAAATAGTACATGAATATGAAACATGAAACACATTGTTGTGCCTTGTGCTTAGTACTTATGCGCTGGGATCAGTACTCACAATTAGAAGAGGAAGGAAACATGAAGATGCGTGAACATGATCAGTAAACCAAAAACCAAAACACAGCAAACAGTAAACAGTAATAAGGGGAAAATATTACGGGAATTTGGAATTGCAACAGCAAGAACCAGAATGTTTTAAAAAGGCAAATAGTAGCTTTGTAATATGTAACACATGAAGAATAAAAAGAGTATTTTTTATAGTATACCGAATACTGAAAATAGCAAAATAACTTTTTGGATCTTGAAAGACCAAAGAGCAGCACATGTCCTATCAAATATCAAATAACAAATATGATAGA
Source organism: Sminthurinus signatus (assembly GCA_019776565.1). Lineage (NCBI taxonomy): Eukaryota > Metazoa > Arthropoda > Collembola > Symphypleona > Katiannidae > Sminthurinus > Sminthurinus signatus. The sequence goes on along the minus strand of JABASP010002009.1, from coordinate 10,344 downwards.
GTGTAGAGTGTAGAGAATTGGGTGGAAAAGGGAAAAAAGACAAGCGCGGTGTTTCTATTTTCTGTACAATAATAAATGGTAAATGGTGAGAGGTGAGAGAGATAGACGGAGAGATAGACTAGAGACTGGAGCATGAAAAAGAAATGCAAGAGACAGGAAAGTGAGTAGTTATTGAATGCACATCAAATGCACAGGATAGAGAATAGAGAATAGAGAGCATGTATGTACTATGAGAAGAGAAAAAAGTGGATTCCCTTGAAACTTGAAAGTTTAAGAGATATTATAAATGTGTATTTAATGATAATATTATATATTATATTGTGCATACTTGAACGTATGCTTAATGTACAATGTTCAGTGTTCAGTGTTCATGTATCTAGTATCTAGAATATAGAATCTAGATAATATGTATTAGTTTTTGTGAGAGGGAGAATTTCCAAGTTTCAAGTACATTGAAAATTCGTAAGGGAATAATTAAAAGGAGAGGTAAAAAAACATTCCATAATAAGTATAACATACCGTGACACGTGTCAATCAGTTCATGAGAAATACAACAATGAAAATAATACGCTTTCAATTGATCAAACGTCAAAAATTGTTATGATTTTGCTCTTGGTCATGTTATTATAAAATTAAAGTTCAACAACTACCCATCCATTCTGATGCTTCCACACTTTCAGACCTCTTTTTCTTTCTCTCTCTCTTCTTGTTTCTTGTTTCTTGCTGTTGCTTTTGCCCTTGCACTGGCTGGCTGTGGCTGTGCTCGAATTATGAATTATTGTAATGATAAGTATTATATAACAACTGAAGAACTGAAGAACATGACACTCTTCTCCTGCTCCCTCCCATCTCAAAATATAGTATAATATCACACATAACATATAATACACTAGTAGGCCTATATTATTATGATATTGTTGTAAAGGCCTCATTATTATTACGATCCTTATTATTATCATTATGATTATTCCTCTTGTTCTTGTATCTTGTACTTGTTGTTTTGTGGTGTCCAACTCCAACTCCAACTACCTGACTCTTACATCTTACATCTTACATACATACTTCATCTTTGATCTTTTATATTTCCCCTCTTCTATCTACACAAGTACTCAGTACTCATTCATTATGCATGTAACTTTTATTTTAAATTATAATACTGTTGCTACACTTCATTTTAGTTTCCTCTTGATTCTTGATCGACGTGAAGAGTAAAGAGCAAAGAGCAAAGAGCAGAGTTATTATGTAGAGTGGAGAATGTAGAAAAAAGTAGTAGTGGTAGTATCTCGAATCTAGAATCCAGTGGTGAATACTACTGCTGCTGTCTAATATTTTTTACAAATATCACAATTCAAAATGTATGCATATGTAAAACAAGAAAAAGGATCCAAGAATTCACACCAACCAAACTTGAATTATGCTGTAGATACTTTTTCAATAATATTTAGTATTTAGTACGATTGCTTCATAATCCACAAAAAATATTCAAAGCACCTCTGCACTTTGCATATGTGCCTGTTTTCTGTCTTTTGTCTTCTGTTTGCTGTCTTTTCTCCTTGAGACTTGAGACACAAGACTCAAAAGACTCAAAAGACTCAAGACATTTGAATGTAATTTACATTTTTCAGCTTGGCCTTCCCATTCTGATTCTTGCAGCCAAGTAAATATATTTTGTCAAGCATGAATTACAAGTAACAAGTAACGTGTTGAAATTTGATACATATTCAATGAATTTGTGTAATAGACTTTAATTGTATTGCGACATGCACATGCAGAATGCGAACAGAACCTTCACTTGAATATTGAATATGAATAACACTCAGACTTGAAGCAGACGCACACGAGTGCTAAATAATTATTGATTTCAAATTTCAAAGCATTTTAATATTTATGCTAGAATTTTTATCTGTTTGTAGACGAAAACGAAAAGTTTCCCGGGATTTTGAAATGCATGAGGACTTTAATAGTTTTTAGTGATGTTGCACAAAACGTCCAAGGTGTAGATAAGTGGATAATAAGTGGATAATATCGATCTACAGTAAATCGTAATGCATGTATAATGAACGATGAATAATGACTCATGAACCTCAGGATCAAATTAGTAAAAAAGAGCAGCCGTTCACAATAATCGCTCATGATTCTGTTTTATAGAGCAACAAATAATGAAAGACACATGCTCGGAAATGGAATGAAATCTGTGTTTGGTTGATATTGATGTTTGATGGTGTGGGGTGTGACAGTGATTTTCATTTTCCTGGTTCCTTGATGCTTGATGCTTGATGAACGTAGAACGTAGAGTGTAGAGGCAACTGTAAACTGTGAATTGTAAATTGTAATCATGTTGATGTTGATTATGATGATACTATAATGAAACAATTAATTGTTTGATGATATCAACAGGCTAATGGAGATGAGAATGACGGCGTGTGCAGCAATGACCGCAGCAGCAACTTCCACATCCAAACCACCAATCACATTTAATGTTCGGGATATTCTGGATCTACAGGACCCACCAAAGTCAGGTAAACCAACTCTTTCTATCTTTTCTCTTTACTCTATAATCTGCAATCTACGATCTACTCTGGAAACAATTAAAGGTTCAACTCGACTCAACACAAAAATACTAAAAGACAGAAAAAAGGGGTTTATGGATTGCTACAACTCGTAGGTTATTCATGCATATTATACGTTATACTTTATACGGACGACTATATGAAACCATTAGTGTCAAATTCTCAAATTTCATCCTCAACTGTCGTGTAGTTTGTAGTTCGTATTTTGTAGTACTGCACTTTGTATGTTAGAACTGTGCCTAATGCATAATGTACTATCATCTGTCAACTATTATGCGTCGTATGTGGAGGTAGAAAAAAGAAAAAAGTGAGAGTGCCTATAAAGTCTATGACAAAAACTAATGCTGTAATGCTGTAGAAATAATCCACGTATTCACATCATCACATTAAATATTACACTAAACTACAAACTACACAGACATGAGTTGAGTGCTGAGTGTAATGTGAGGATTGAGGATGTGTTTGAATCAAATCAAATATCAAATGTGTTATAACTTATAAGTAGACGGCCGATGCATGAGAGTAGGCACTCATGTGATAAAGCGGAGAGAAAAGTTTGGAGGCTGAAATGACCCGTCTAAGTTACTCCAAACTCCAAACTCCAAACTCATTGGGTAACATTGTGCCTCGCCCACATTGATTTGCTGATTTGCTTCCTTCCTTTTTTCCTCGTCTCTTTGCTTATTTTGCTTGTACTTTTCATCCAACATCCAACTCCACATCCATGTCCTGTGTTCTGGTTAGATGTAATGCACGGGAACGGGATAATGTGTAGTTTGTACCATGTAGGAGATGGAAGAGAAGGGAGAGGAAGAGAGACGAGCCCGCGATGAAAATGTATAAAATGTATATGAATACCCACCTGGTGCGCGTCTCTGCCATCAATATTAATTTCACCACCACCACAATATCAAACCTACAAAGCACACATAAAATAATATAATAAAGAGAAAGAAACCTCAAAAAGGAATATGAAGGCGTGACTACGTGTAAGCCCCCATGGATGAAAAGAGTAGAGAGTAGAGATGATGCACATACAAAACACATACAAAATACAACATGTATCTCTCACTTTCCGTTGTGTATATTTATGTACTCAAATATCTCATCTCTGCTCCTCTCTTTCTACTCTGTTCCGTTCTGGGCTCTACTCTGTCTGCTCTGTCTGCATTACGCTCCACGTTAAATGTTAAATGGTAAATGTATCTATATAATAATAATAGTAATATAATATTATGTACGTGTGTAAAAATGAGGGGTTCCCCAGTCAATGCAGTGTAATATGTACTCTGTACAAAATACAAAAGAGCCTTTTTTTTCTTCTTCTTCTTGTCCTGAAAAATCCCAAAGACCCGTGTAATCGTTCTCTTTTATACTAAAGCGTCCTACCGTTTCACTTTTGGTAATCGATGTTGAATAAGAGAGCTAAAGCCAAAACCAACTCGGAGACTTTACAACATCCAACTCTCCTCTCTCTCTCTCTTGATATGCACGGAACGTAGAATATGTATCTACTCTCTACATTTTTACTCTGTTCACTCTTCACTCTCCACAAGGCAGTCACCCAAAAACCAAAAACCAGAGAGAGATATTAGGAAAACATGTAGAATGTAGATGCAGGGAACACGTAACATGTTCTGATCTGATACTCTGAATACTTTGTATTTAGCTCCTTTGAGCTTTGGGTGTCTATTTTATTTTATTTGTGTGTGCAAATTACCCTGGTCTAACAAAGACGGGAAAACGAGGCTTGGTTTTGGTCTGGTGTGGCTCTCTGCTCTGTGTACATTTTACATTCTACATTTTACAGTCTACAATCTAAAGTCCACGTCCGCTCCTTCCTTCCTAAATAATAATAATAATATGTGTCATGTAACTATTATGTATTAAATCATATTATGTATCTTGTTGGTATTTCCTTGTGAGTTGTGAGTTGTGGATTGTGTAAACCAGTCAAATTGTGGCAGTCGAAGCAATTCCATCTCCTATCAGAGTATTATTGGTATTGGTATTGGTTTCAATTTTAATAATAATGACACATAATATTCTGTAGTGAGTAGAGAGAGAGAAAAAGAGGAGGATTCATTCATTCATTCATTCACTCAGTCACTCAGTCAGTCAGTGTACAGTGTACAGTTTACAAGGTATAAGTTTCTACTCCTGTTGTATTTTGTGCTGGGCTGTGTAAGTATTGTGTATCTTGTTTGTTAAAATCCATCCATCCAAATGTATCAATAGAGAGTGTAACAGAGAACAGAGTAAGAGGGAGAGAGGAAAGAGAAAGAGAGAGTACACGCTTGTGTACTGTGTACAATATTGGATTAATGTAAATACGAGGAAAGAAAGAGACAGTCACACAATGACAATGACACAATGAATGGTGGTCGGCTGATTCGCTCATTGGTTGGTTGGTTGGTTCCTTCCTTTTCCTTTCCTTCACAATTCACAACTATCAACATTCAACATTCAACTATCCCTGATATTCCCTGTTCCTTGTTCCTTGTGTATTGTGTGTACAAACTGGGGAAAACTTCCGACGACGACATTTCTTCTTCTTCCTCCTCCAAACAACAAAAAAAACCAAACCAAACAACCCGACAGCAACAAGGACAAGGAAACTGAATAAAAGGAGAACAGAGAGAATTGCCTACTTATTCATTTTCCAAGTCATTGAGATTTGCTGATTCTTGCAAAATAAAAAATAATAATGTTTTATGGAACTTTGTCCCCAATCCCCAGTACATTTCAGCTTTGAGCCGACAGCCTACAGTATCAAGTATCAAGTATGAATATGCTCTTATGCTCCTTCGTCCTTGACTCTCAACGACAAAAGACAAAAGTCGACAGTACACAGTCTACAGACTCCCTCAAACTTAAAAAAAAGAGGTGTATGCACATTTTCATCATGGTTTATTTTATGAATATGCAGCATACATTGTACATAATATCTACTAGAGAGAGAAGGAGAGAGAGAGAGAAGAGGCAGACAAAGCGGATGGAGAAGATAGAAGAGGGTTAAGATAAACAACACAAATGAATTTGACTGCTCTTCCGGTTCGAGCAATATAAATAATATTATGAATAGTCGAGCTGTGTGCCTTTTGATATTACGATGCAATTTTAGTTTTTGATGACAGTAGAGAACGGCCCGAGAAAGGACACAGAAAGAGTATGAGAGAGAGAGAGAAAGAGAGAAAGAGGGAAGGCATATACATTAGAGAACAAGAAGTAGAAGAAGAACAAGAGGGTGAAGTGAGTGGATGAATGGATGAGAGATGAGAGTTGGTTGTTGGTTGGTTAGGTCGGCGGGCGAGGATGAGTTGACTAATATTCACGAGCACAAGTAAACACACTCTACACTCTACACATATTGACTAGAATTTAGACAGCAAGCAGAATGAGTAGGGAATGGAGAGAAAAGAGATGTTCTATTACCCGAGCACAAGTCAAACAAGCCAATTTACCGAACAAGACACTCACTTGGGGGTCAAACTGACTTTCATTTCGGCTGTGTGTACTTTTCACACGCTTTCACGCTCTCTCTCTCTTTCTCTCTCTCTCTGTCTTTTCTCTTTCCCTCTTTCGCTCTTTCCTTCCGGGATTTCGAGCTGAATACATAGGGTTGCTTGCTGAGACAATGAAAAAGTGTAGTTGCGTCCATATCTTTCACTTTATTAAAGTAGAATGCGTACACATTGTCTATTGTCTCTTGTCTCGTGTATATTCTATATTCTATATTGTCTATTGTGTATACAGCTCTCAAATGTATTTATTTCAATTTGCGTTGAAGCCCATGATGCTTTAAGGGGAAACTAATTTGACGTGTCAGGGATTCCCATTAACGTCATTCTCTCTTTCTCTATTTTGCTCTCTCTCATTTTATAATACTCTTCTTCTTTGTATATTTTCTATTTTGTCCCTCTTTTCTCTTTCAGATGTAATATGAGAAACTCTCGCCGTGTGTATTCTGTACATTCTACTTGCTCATTTGACTTTTTTTCACTTACATTTCCACAAACACATAAACGTACTTTTGTGCTTTCTCGGTTTTATATAGTACGTTATTATACTTTTTCTGGTTTCTGGTTGACGGTGCATTTTCTATCTTTTTCAATCTAAAATCTGAATTTCTATTTAAAGTAAAGCCTGAAATCTGAAATATGTTGTAATTTTTTACTAATGGTTTTTATTTGTATACTGTACTATGATTTGTAATTTGTAATATTTTTAAAATCTCCTGTCGCATACCTTTTTAAATTTTAAACCAAAAATTATTTTGTCCATTCAAAATTGAACATTTTAAATTTTAATCCAATAGATAAAAAAAAGCCTTCTATTGTATTTTTTAGGCTTCTATAATATAGTTTCCGTATTTTGTGCATCCACATCTTTCCATTTTCCAGCTTTGGTTTCTTTAAAAAGTAAAAATGAAATGCAGTAGAGCAATTTTTGTTGCTTGTAGATTCTAGACTACAAGTTGTAGTAGGTTGTAGATTGTAGGCGGCTTGTAGTATTTGTGATTTGTTAGAGAGGACAGGAAAGAACTTGGTGTTAAAATTAGCTTTATAGTGAAATGGAAAAGGCTATTGTATTTCTCAAATCAAATCAGTCGAGTTGTTAAATATGGTTAAATATCTTAAAGAAAAGGCAGGGAAAGAAAAGGAAGGAAAAGAAGGAGACGGTAGATGGGCTATGAAAAAAAGGCGAAGAAAGGGAGTGTGAATCATTGTTTGTGTGTTTGTAGTTTGTAATTTGTGTATTGTGTATTGTGTGAGGGAGAGCTTAAGGAGAACAATTGACACATAACTTGTGAAAAGATGGTGTAATAAACAGTTTGGTTTCATGTCCTGATACGATACACGATACATCATACAATATACAATAAATAATAATACTACACACAAGATAGATTATATAATATAATATAGTACACATGGGTGCATTATACATTATACCCCTACTAATGATAACTAGAAAAAGATTTGCCTCTCTCTTTCTCTCTTTTTTTTTTCTTTTACTTTTTCACATTTTGTTGGTATTTGGTATTTGGATTGGATTGCATTGGATGGGATTGGAATGGATTGGATGATATAAAAAAGTTGAGGATTGTCTGGCTTTTGAATATGACTGAGTTACTTATTCTTCTCCTTATTATCATGACCATTATTATTACTATTCTTATGACCAACCAGCCGAGTAAGTTGAGGAAGGAAAGAAAGGAAAAAGAGAAGGAGGAAGGAATAAAGAAAGAAAGAAAAAAGAAATCAATAATCTAGTGAAGACGTAGAATGAACAAAGTTTTTTTCACTATTGTTGAGACATTTAATCCAATTGAATGCAAAAGGCGGAAGAGTGTACATGTATACATGAATACATACACCATACACTCGTACACAGTACACACAGATCCATGTTCTTCAGTATAGGGGATCTTGGGGCAAAACCTTCCATCTCATACACGAATGCTCAAAAAATATCGAAAATCGACAAGAAAGATATTCTTACCTCTTACAGATAAAGTATTATTATACTTTGTACTATATTTTAGTTCCATTTTTAGTTCTGTTGAAAATCAAGCAAAGATAAAAAAACGATTAAGATAATAATATACAAATGCCGATGAGTTTTTAAGCTGTTTAGAAAAATCTTTATGAGTGGATCTTATTGAATTTGAAATACATTTGATATTTTTGATCCTCAAATCCTTGAAAAACAGTTTTAATATATTTAGGATATTTTAATTGTAAAGTACAAGTTTTTGCCCCCAAATTCCCCTACAAACACACGTATATATGTACCTATGGGCGCATACGTTCAGCATTGAATATCCGGCTCTCTTTCAGTCGTCGTCTCATCTCGTCCGTCCAAATAGTGAAGAAGAAAGAATAATATGAATAGGAAAAGAATGGGAAAGGAGAAGGAGAAAAAGGGAAGGGAAGAAGAAGGAGGAAAAAAAAAGTTGACAAAAAGAGAGAAATGTAGAATTGGGTGCGTTGATTTCCGCTCTCCGCTTCTCTGACCTCACCACAAAATTCGTCTATAAAAACAGTTTGTTTGTAATGTGTGTGTGTGTGCATTGTGGATCCTGTGTACTGTGTATACGTATCTCTGATATTGTAGACTTTATATTCGAGACTCTAGACTCTAGAGTCATTATGTTTGGTGAATGTGACGGGATGAAATGATAAGATGATATGCTACTTATCTATGTACAAAGCGTGGATAATAGAATATAGAATGCGTATGTATTATGTATTCTGCACCAGAACATCCCACATTACATAACACATAACACAACATGTATGATGATTATATATTATATGTATGGTTCCCTGTCTATTAAACAGAATGTAACAATAAAGAGGAAGAGGAGCAGCCTCCGCTGAGCCCAGACTCGACGAGTAGCAATGAGAAAGAGATGAATAGGAACATTGATATTGTCCCGGCAGACTCTTCCACCAACACCGAGGTCATCAAGTCGTCGTCATTGCCGAGTCAAATAACTCTAGCCAACACACACAGTAGTAGTAATAATACTAGTGGAATCCTCCTCCCAAATACTCATTCCAACTCCACATCCTCCTCATCCACATCATCTCATACAACCACTCGGACGAGTCCGACGACAGGCACGACGACTGGAATCCTCGGAGCGAGTCCAGGCTCTTCATCTTCTGGGGGTGAGAGAGAACGAGAACATGAGCGAGAAAGAGGAGGAGGAAATGTTGGCGGCCAAAATAATTGCCATTCCGAGACCCGAACCAAAAAAAGGAAACGGAGGGTTCTCTTCAGTAAGTCACAAACATTTGAGCTAGAACGGAGATTTCGACAACAGAGGTACTTGTCTGCACCCGAACGAGAGCACTTGGCAAGCAGCATAAGGTTGACTCCAACTCAAGTCAAAATTTGGTATGCTCATCCGTTTTATGCTACTAAATGTATCACATTGCTAATATTTTCTATAGAATACTGTATGTACTTATGTATAGAGGACGACGGGGCAAAAAAGGGCCACGGCTTTCTTGGCTTATTCTGGGTGCTAGAGTCAGCCAATAAACATGATGATGGTTTTAAAATTAAGTTTATGAGATGGTTCATCTAAGCTATGACTCGATTTTCAAAATTTCATAAAATAAACTACCCAAAAATAGAAATCAAAAAAAGTGTCGATTTGGTATATGTGGGGCAAAAAGGGGCCAACCTTCAACACAAGATGGAAATGGAAAAAATTATCGGACGAAAATTTTTTTATGACTGACGCATTCAAATGGTATTAAAATTCAATATTTTGTGTGGTTAATACGGAGATAATCTTTTTTATCGTCTCTGGAAAGGAATTTCGAGTGGGGGATTTTTGCCCCGTGTCCATGGCAGACCCCCTAGGTCCAAACAAAATCCACCAAAAATGTAGGTAGATGGACGATTTTAAAATGTATTTTTGGTGCTTACACTGCAAAAGAGTCTAATAATTGTATACCATAAAAAGGTTTTACAAAAAAACTCCTCTGCAGTCCCTAATTGACATGAAAAGAGGAGCTAAAAAAAATTTCTGACTTTGATTTGACCCTTTTTTTGGTACTTTTTTTTGAAATGGCTATAACTTTGTTATAAACAGCAGCCATGTTTCGATCAAACACAAAAACTAATCCTCATAGTGTCAGCTTTGTTTTTTGTGTTGACACCTTCGTCAAAAAACTTATAGCGTAGTCAAGAAATCTAATTTTGTCCGTGGTCCTTTTTTGCCCCTGGTCCTTTTTTGCCCCGTCGTCCTCTA
>JABASP010002008.1:0-23461 GCA_019776565.1 Sminthurinus signatus | reverse complement strand
AAAATTAATAAATATGGAAAATTAAATACTCTTCTTCTCTCTTTCTCGCTCTCACCGTCGTTGTTTGTCCACGTCCAGAATTATAACTCACAAAACTCGGCATTCAACTTTAAAGTTTAAACTCGAGCTATCACGCGCTTTTCTATTCTCTATTCTCTATTTAATTCATAATATGGAATCTGGACTCTGTTTCCACTGTTTCTAGTTTCCAGCTTCTATATTCTATAGTTCTGTCATATTCCTATCTATCGCCTGTTGGATCGTTGGACTTGACATTTGCCTATCGCCGTGTGTGTAAGAAGGATGATAACTCTTGATATACCTCTGTATAACTACCTTTTACGTACATACATACGTGGTAAAATGTGCATGTTCCTTGTGCTGTCTACTGGGTACACGAAATGAGATTACAGAGTACAGCATTATTTTCTATAGTTTATATTGAGCATTGTACATTTTACACTGTACATTGCAGAATACAAAATACAGAGCTGAAATGAAAGAACTTGACTCTTGTTCTTGTATAATATTTTTTGTAAAATGACCTTGAGCTTTGAATTTTAAATGTAATGTAAAATGTAAAATGTAGTGGTTAGTCAAATCTGTATGTATGTATATTACACGCATAAGCTTGGCTATATCAGCGTGTATGAAGTATGTAACGTAGAAAAAATAGTCAAATCTCCATTCTCCATTTACGTAAATCCTCATGTTCATAGTTGATATTCCATTCATTTTGTGTGTGTAATGTACAATTTACTATTACCATGTAAAATGTACAAAATGTTCCTTGTTCATGTTGTACAAGTTAACTATACTCTATATTCTATGCCCGTTCTTTAAACATCATCATACTTTATATTTTACATGTTGCGTGCGGTTTTCCGTATTAAGAGTTGCGAGTATAAGTCCAGACTCAAGATTGTAGATACATGATATGCATGATATGTGTATAATGTATAATGTATACAGATGGAAAATGAACAATAGGCAGTGGCAAAATAATTGAAGCCAAATTATGGAAAAATTACCTCTAGGAATTAGTTGAAACTGGGAAACTTGGGACTTTCAACATGAATAATATTTAATATAGCTTCAAGACGTGTAATGTTTAATATTCTCATGTTTAGCATTTGCTTCAGTTTTCTTTCTACATTTTCCTGCCTATAATTTTATCTTTTGTACAACTTGTAACTTTTGTAACAAGGAGATAGAAATAGAAACAGAAAAATTAAACAAAAGGTTACATTTATCATGAAAACAGTGTGTAGAGTTTGCTGCTGGGTATATTTTTGATATTGATATTTTATATACTTTCATAGAGCATAGAGCAGCTAATTGTAGTTATATAACCAGAAAAATATGATATGCTAGTTAATAGTTACTGAGAATTGGTAATAAATAACAATATTTGATTGTTTGTTATTTTTGGTTCCAATTCCATGAGGTTGCATGTGCTATGTAATATCTAGTAGCATAACATAGTAGAATATTTACTTGTAAATATAAATGCTACGGTTGTAATTATGTTTGTATTTGTGTTTTGTGAGAAGCACCAGAGAGGCATTTAACTATAAAATATACGCACAACCAACAACCACACGCAACTGAGAACTGAGAACTGAGAATGAACAAAGACAAAAGCTTATTTTAACTTTTAAAACAGACAAACGAAACAGAGTTGAGAGTAGAGGTTTAAATAAATTCATGTACATGTAAACTGTAATTGACGTTCAGACTCCAGTCAAAAGTCAAGATCTTTCAGAATTCTTACGTGAGACGTCAGACACGTGTAAGTACATATTGTGGGATGCATGCTAAAAAAAGTGTAAACGTAAAAATCTAATTCAAATCAATCGAGTATTTTCTCCTTTATTTAGTGTTTAGTGTTTAGGCATAAAGAATTTTGAACTTTCAGAATGGAGAATAATAAAATTGATCATGAAGAAAATGGGATGGTACAGTGGTACAGTGATTTCATACCGAATTTGTTAAGATCATCTGCTACTAAAGAGGGGTTGTAAAGCATTCGAAAAATCCGAGCGGCGTTGAACCTTCTTTCTGCTATAAATTTCCAGTTTTAAGTTCTCTAGACCCGATTTGTTTATTTACCCCAAAACGATTACTTAATGAAGTACAAAGTACATTCATATCTTGTTCAATTCCCACATATTGTATTTTATAAATTGAAAAGGATGAAAACAGTACAAATAATTATTATTCCAGCATTTGGATAGTATAATATTTTTTTGGAGTTCATGACTTGATTTTTTGTACATTATTTTGAAATGCTATGTGTGTGGTTTGTGTATCAAAATACATTCATGTATGTATTTTTCATTGTACTCTTTACTAAAAATGAAATGAAACATTTTCTACTGTGCACCATGTAAATTCAACATTCAACATGTTCACTGCAAGCATTCTGTATACTGTATACTGTAGACTTTCGGCTTTGTTATAATTGATAACATAATATTTATGATGCATCTACAATCTACAATATAAAATAATAGTTTGAATTTCCAAGCAAGATAAAGACAAAAGACAATGTGAGATGTGGAGTGTGGGGTGTGGGATGACTTTGCATTCGTCTATGATTATTTTTAGTATTATTTTCTAATACTATATAAAATGCACATAATATATTATGCACCTTTTGTATCTTGTATCTTATATATTAAAATGTGTGTAGTGTGTAGCTGGTAGCTACTGAATACGGAATATCGAAAAAATGCCCCACAAATAGAAATTTTCATGTTATCAACTGAGGTCACAGCGGGACACTCACAATTCACAATTCCCAATGCCACTACCAATACACAAATGAATGTGTCTAGTGTCTGAGAAAAATTATTATTATCATTTTTATTACTTACTACTTTTCTCCACTGCTCCCTTTTCTCTTCTTGTCTCAAGTCTCAAGTTTTCCTTTTCATTCCTTCGCGAAGCTACTACAAATACTATGTGATTTTCTTCTTCTTCTTCCTCGTATTGTACATTGTTCACCGAGACTTGTCGATTGTCCATTGTGAATGCAGTGCTGTAGGTCTTTTCTGCTCTCCAACTTTTTTGTAAAATATCAACCATAACAACCGAAACATTTTCATCCATTGCTATTTTCTATGTTCTAAAAACAATGTATTATTTTGTAATAATATGATTGCTGTATTTATTTTACATGATTTCCATAAGGTTTGAATTTTGAATAAAAAAATTGTGGCGATGGAAAAGTTGGACGCCGTTTACAAAGTTTTGTTGTTATTCCAGCGAGATCATTGTAGGAGGATTGAAGTTCACAATCGTTGAAGCTTGCTGAAATTTAGAATTTAAAACTACGAGAACGGAGGAGCTGGGACAAACTTGCAGGATTCGAGATTTGAGATTAGCTTTTGCCCCTTCTTCATTTTTCTTATTTCTATCAAAAATTATTAATGATGAGCGAATGATGAGACTGTGAATTCAAAATCTCGTATGATGATGATGGATTATGGATTGAGAATTGAGAATATTAGCCAATCATCTTGACTTTATTTTGACTGTAGTTTATTGTTCATTTTATTTTAATACAGATTATACGCATCATCATACTGAATACTGAATGTTCAATATGTTGATGTTGAGGCTTTCTTTTCTTCTTTTGTTTTGTGTAAATTTTTCTTGGTTCTTGGGCTCATTTTGACTTTGAATTTTGAACTTGTTCCGCTTGTCTACTTTTTGATGCTGGTACAATAAAAGAGTAGTATTAGAGTACACATAGTCCACATTTTTGTGTACATTGGACATTGTACAAAATGTGTATTGTTCATTATTACTCGATACTCTAATACTCGATTGGATTGGATCGGATTGGGGTTTGGACGTGAGTCAATGCGTATTTTTAGTTGAGCTGATTGTGAATTGTGAGAGAGGAGAGATTTTTAGTTTAGTTGTCTGTGTTGTTCTGTTCTATTCTGTTTTGTGTTGTGTTTATGACGGTGCTGAGCATGATTAATTAAAATGAGAGAGGATGATGAGAAATGAGAAATGTGAGAGTGCAGAGTGAAGAGTAAAGAGTAGATCAGCAGAGAGAAAGAGAGAGAAAAATGATTGAGGAATGTGTCTTATGAGGATGACTGTGCAAAAATCCCTGAATGTGATCACTATCCTTTGTTTTTCTATATAGTACCGCTTTCATTCTTCATTGTACATTTTGTATTTTGTACACTGTATTTACGATTTACGATTTACTATTTATAATTTACGATATGAACGATACGGGATCGATCGTGATTTTAGATAAAATAAAAAATCATCATCTTGATCAGAGTCCGACTCGGACTCGGACTCGGTAGTCTCGCAGTATTAAGATTAATAATTGATACAGTTTAAATTAAAATTTGAATTTCATCATCTTTCTTATGAAACCAAATGAACTGGGATTTGTGATGGAAAATGAACGTATAAATTCAAATTTTACTCACGAATGTTGCAGAGGGTTTTTAGCATGCTAATTTTGAGGGTCATAATAATTGCGATTGATTCTAAAATAAAATGGTTGAAAGGTGACTACTGATAGGTAAGCTGACTCAACACCTGAAATTTAAAAAATCGGCGTTAAAGTTACGCAATCCTCAAAAGAAATATTCATAACATTTCCAAAAGGTTTGACTATGGATTTGAGTCTGGAATCCGGATAGAAAAAGTAAACGTATAGGGATCAAAATTCACAACGGCCCGTGTGTATTTTATGTTTAAAAAAGCTTTTTGTAACCCTACTTTATACATTACACATTATACAAAATACAATTTCTCTGGTTTCTGGTCTACGTTGGCTGTAGATTTGATGATGATACTCATTCGCTTCCTCATTATCCTTATCACTCTCATTATTAAATGTTAGATGGACTACTACAAAATACTCTCGATGCTCGATACTCCATACTCGACTCGAGGTAGGAATTTTTGTGCTGATTCATCGGTTGAATGAACAATATAAAATACAACACACATGTATCAACATCATTTCAGTATTGAACTCAAATGGATTGGTTTTTCTATTTTATGTTTTCTATTGTAGGTACAAAATGAACAATACGCCGTGAGCCTCCGCGATTAGTTACACTTTACACTAAACTGGAATTGTTAAATGAGCTGAGCTGCGATCTACCTTTATTTTAACCACACATCACACATCACACATAACACAGCAACATCATAGAAAAAGACAAAATACTACAGTTTCAGCTTTTTACACTCTTTCCCGATCAAAATAAAAAGTCCAAATCCTCTTTATTACTTATTACACATTACACACACCAGGCCGGACCAGACTTTACTTTACACAAATTGTGGATTGTGGAGACTTTACCTGTCTGTCCAATTTCCAATAGAGAATACACGTACAGCACATTTTCAATTTCATGTCTGTGTGGTTCGTGGTTCGTCTTCGGTCGTCGTCATCGTCATCGCTCCGTTTTTTATTATTTGTATCCTGTAAACAGTAGACATTAGACATGTACATAAAAAAGGGGATGATGGATGAAAAAGAAAGTGAAATGAAAATGTACATGAGCTAGTTAATTACTGTCGAGACTCTAGACTCGAGAATGTAAAGAGTCAAGAATCGAGAAGGCTATGGGAAATTTAGTGCACACTTTTATCCCTCTCATCTCTTTTTATTTCAAATTCCAAATGGCCCACACGTCCTGAATCCGGAATCCTGTAAATGAAACTGAAATAAATTGTTCCTTTTTGCAGTTTATCCATTCCCTTGTCTTTTCTCAGATGCTTTGCAAAACATGAAAAATAATCCACGAACTGATCGCACATGTATAAATACTTATAATACACTGTAATAATTCGAATTTTATTAGCTTTTAAATTTAAACTGAAGCATTTGATTATATAGGTTTTAGACAGTGAGTACGAATCATGATTAAACGTAAAATGTAAATATGTCGATTGAATCTTGAGTTTTCATAACTAAAATCTACACTTTTACATCCTGCATCCTACATATATTATCAATTACAATCACAATTCAAAATCAAATGATAAAAAACAATAGAGACGACTATTTTTTTCATAAAGTTTTAATGCTAGTTTTTTTATTTACACACGACCATTTGAATCCTCAGTATTTCTGCTACTCATTTTTAATCATTAATAATTAGACATTAGATGCACAGAATAAATAGACAGTGTACATACTTTACAAACTACAATTTTACTGTAGGTTTTGGTACTACGACTACGATGAAGCTTTACGATTTCCGATGTTCTGTCTACATGCATTTTTACATTTTGAGTACATATTAGACTGTATTTAATTATCCCAAAAGTAAAATTTCCAAGTTTTCACGATTTTTATATGTTTAACTCAGTAAAATAGGATTTTCTGTGAATTTTCACGTGGACCCGACTTCTTTTAGGGGTCATTTGCCGAGGTCAAAGGGCTTAAATTTGAATGGAATTAGAAATTTTTTTAAAAGTTTTTGTTCAATTTGGACGCCGCTTGAACAAAAATTCCGAATTAATACACCGAAAACGTTACACAGGTCCAATGTCTGTCAATTGTGGTTGTAACTGAAATTTTTGTGTAAGCGGCGTTCAAATTGAACAAAAACTTTAACTATTTATTTCCCATTCCCTTTAATTTTGGGTAGTTTGACTTGAAATTTGACAGGAAAGCTTATTTTACGTACAAATTGTGAACAATTGTGAGTTTTACGCTGGGGATATTGTGAAACAGTCTAGTACATTTTATGAGTTATGAGTATTGTATTTTTCATTGTTCAATGTTGGATCACACAAAAGAACAAAACACAGCACTTTTATCATTTCTAGTCTAAAAATTGCCTACTCCTAAAATGGAAATGCTTCAACCTTATTCAATAAAAAATTATAAAAATCAACCTCAAAAACTTTAAATGATTTTGAATAAACTTTATCTAAGTAAAATTAAAATAAATAAATAAATTCTAGGTTCTACATATTTAAAATTTAAAGCAATAAAATTACAGTCTAAATTATATCAAAAAGTATTTACAATTTACAATCGAAATTTAAGGATATCCGATTTATTCCCACTTTCCCCATTTGAACCGGCGGATGAAACGCTCATCAACTGAGCGAGCATTTGACTCTCCAACAATTTCTGTAAACTTAGATTCAAATTCGTCTCCTTGGCAAATCTCCAATTCCATTGGAATAGTTGCTCGAGGAACGGATTTCCACTGAGATGTTGATATGGAGATGCGGGATTTCCGAGACCCAGACCAAGACCGAGACCGACGCCATGGAAATTCATATTATTTCCTCCACCTGGATTTAAAGTCAGACTAGTATTTTGATTCTGATTCTGGTTGAGATTATGATTTTGATTAGGATTTGAAATTGAATTCGGATTTGGATTAGTGAAATGAAAAGGTGAATTAGCTAAAAGAGGAAGGGATGAAAGTAAATCATTCCTCATGTCAGGATCTAAACCGGGAATGTGAGAAGCCGCTGATAAAGCTGCAGCCATTGGATTTCCACTACCAGAGAAATTTAGATTAAAAAGATTATGCCCAGGGTTATTATTATTACTGTTATGATTATTTCCTCTGGGGATTTTTGCGAGGGAGGGGATTTGAAGGTGATTCTCCGGGGATTTGCGAATATGATTGTCCATATTGAGGCCGATTCCGAGGCTAATGACGGGTGAGGTGAGACCAGAATTTGAATTTGGACTGGAGGTGGATGGTTTCCCTGAAGAAGCAGAGCCGGAACCGGATCCAGAACCAGAACCAGAAGATGAAAGTGTTAGACCGGTGAAAATATTCCTCGAGTTATTTAAATTACTGATATTTTGACGATGACTTTGGTTTTGATTCTGCTGCTGATGAATGAGACAGGCTCGACATTGTCCATTTTCCAGCATGTTGAGGGATGAGAGAAACGTCCGTTTACAAGACAAGCAGCTGGAAATTGGTTCTTCTTCGTGAGTGCGGATGTGGGCTCGGAGATTACAAGCGAGGGCAAATTTTTTACCACATGCATTACAGTTGTGAGGTTTGTCACCTATAAAACATGAATTTTACAAATTTACAAATCTGAACTTAGCCAACAGACTTGCAACTTTAAGGTAAATGCGCTTTTCATGAGTAAAACCATATTGAACGACGTTCAAATACTTCAAAAAATGAATTACCTGAATGAAGTAAAAGATGATTCCTCAGATTAGTCTGCTTTGAGAATCCGCGGTGGCAAACAGGACAATTGTAAGGCCAAGATCCACTGTGAACATACTGATGACTTTTCAAATCCCCTGGAGTGGGGAAGGATTTCCCGCAAATCTAAAAGAAAAATGAATTTTATGCTTTACTCTTGGCTCAAAACTCAAAAGGTAAAAGTGCGATGTAATATTCACAATTCACAGCTATTTCAAACAGATTTTATGAGTATCGATAATTGATAATTGATGAAAAACATGTATTTTATGATTTTTGTTTACAAATAGATAAAAAATAAAAACTTACATGACATTTATGCGGCTTCTCCTAAACAGAAAAACGAAAAGGACAAATATCATTAGTTTGTGTGCTTTATCTAAAATGTACCAAAAATTTGAAATCTGAATGTTGAAGGCAATAAAACAAAGGTTAAAATATCAAGCGGCGTTCAAATAAAACAGAATTCAATTTAATTTCACTACGCCGCAAACCTCTTTAGTTTTTTCCACACCCGTTTCTTTCGCACTTTACATTATGAAAATACTCTACATGACTTTTGAACTCATGAAAATCTCGCTTTTCTCCGTTTCTTTAAAAATTAACCCTTGTTTGTCACACATGCACAAGTAATTTCTGTGTAGATTCTAGAGTTTAGAGGGAAAATAATGAAAATTGTCATACCTTATTATGAGTCATCCGATGATAGTACAAATTACTTGAGGCTGTAAATCTTTTTCCACTGTTCAAATTAAGTAAACAAAACAACGAAACCCACACTTTAATTTTGCATTCAAAATCGAACATCTTGAAAAATTCCATCTTTTACAATTTTTTAATGCTTGAAATGATTATCAAAAGTACCATATTGGACATTGATGTGGTTTCTCGCCCGAATGAATTCGCCGATGTGTGTTCAAAGATGATGAGGTTGAAAAGCCCTAAAATAAAATGTAATCAATGATTACAATTTAAAATACAATAATTTTACAACAACTTTAAATTCCATTTCGGACGCTGGAGAAATCAAAATGTTCTTTGTATTTTTAGTATTTACCTTGGAACAAACATCACAAATATAAGGTTTTTCTCCACTGTGCGTCCGCATGTGTCTCTTGAGCAGGGAGGGTCGATCAAAGGCCTTGCCACACACCTCACATGGCAGCAAACTTCTTTCTCTCCCTCTGGTTCTCAGTATGGGACGAAACGTCATCGTTTGGGAATTAGGGTTTGAATTTACATTTGCACTAGTGTTCTTTTGATGGAGATTCAAGTTCATTTGAAGATTCATCAAGTTTAAATTTGCATTGTTGTTGTTATTGCTGTTGCGCATCTTTCTGGTACTTGGAACTTCAAAAGAGGGATGAATCCCAGAACCCGCACCGGAGTGAATAATGGGAAATTTACTGTTGTCATGACCATGAGCACTATCTTTTTTACTACTGTCTCTCGTGTTGTACGGTTGAAATAGTTTGTGGGGCTGGAGGACATTTTGAATGGAGAAGGGGAAGAATCTTTGTTGACCGTCTTTGTCCTTTCTTTGTCCTTTGCTTCCAATTTCCTGAGTTTTTGGTTCTGATTGTTGTGCTTGTATTTGTAGTTGAGGCGATGGAGATGCGGGTGATGGCGATGGAGACATTGAGATTGAAAGAGAACGGTCATGATCAAGATTTTGCTCCGTTTCCGTATCAGAGTCATCGAAATTATTACACAGATTTAGATTTAGATGTTCTGGAGAATTTGAAAGCGAGCGGGAATTTGGGGTTTGGTCCGTATTTTTGGGATTGAGAGGATTTTCACCATGGTCAAGTTTAAGTTGAATTTTGGAGTGGGAGAGGTCCAATGGAGCTGAAAATTTTATTATGAGTCAATACATTTGACATGTGAAATGTGATAGATGAAAGAATATTTTGAGAGTTGAAAAGAAAAATGTAAGATTTCAACGCCGTTTAAATTTAATGTGAATTTTTTGAGGATGTCAGTGACAAAGATTTAGAACAGTCCTTGTTCTCATAATGAAATTAATTAAAAAGATACTCACCCATTTGATTTGTATTACTTATTTTGACCCTTTGACTCAGATTTTCACTGCTCATCCCCTTGACATTAACACTGACATTTTGAGCGAGGGAGTCCACATCAAAGTAAACGACGAGTTCCGTCCCGGAATTCACATTCTGGGTAAATTCTAGCACAGCCTTCCTCTCCACAAATTTAGCATGGACGTTTACTCTTTGGTCTGACTTCTGTTCAGCTTGACGAGCAAAACGGAGCCAGTTACAAAGTCGAATACTCTTGTTTGTTGTCCCTTCTACTTTTGCCATTGTCATTGTCATTGTCTTCGTTTTTGATTTCTTTCTCTTTCTTTTGAGTTGATTCATTTTGGAGCTTTCACGGCCATTATCACTTTCATTTTCATCTTCATCCTTTGAATTAATTAGAGATTCTGGAGAAGATCTGGATCTGGATTCAACTTTGATTTTGTCTGTAATATCAGATTCTCCTTCAGACGCTGGTTCTGGTTCTGATTCTGGCTCTGGGTTTTCCTCAAGAATTGTCCGATCGAAACATCCAAAGAGGAACCGAATCTGCAAAATAGAAATATCAATTGTAAAAGTTAAGCTCATTTTTTGCTCAATGTTGCATTCAAACATTCAAAATAATCATAATAATTTGAATTTCGTGTATTCTAAACCGACAATTTTATTGGTTATTGAGATTCTGCGTGTATATTAGACTGTCCCGTGTGACGTGTGAGCCTAAACGCAAAACTCCCAAGTTTTTACAGTTTATACATGTTGAACACAGTAAAATAAGGTTTTCTGTCAAGTTTGAGTCGATCCGACTTGATTAAGGGGTCATTTGACGAGATCAAAGTGTCCAAATTTGAAGGGAATTCGAAACAAAAATTCAACTTTTTGTTCAATTTGAACGCCGCTTAAACAAATAATCCAATTGTAACAACCACGGGGAGTGTAGAGTAGTTCAACGAGATGAGTGACCTGGTCAATTGCAATATTTGTTTAAGCGGCGTTTATGTACAGCACAAAGTTGAAAATTTTTTTCGAATTCGCTTCAAATTTTAGACTTTGACCTGCTCAAATGACCCTTCAAGAAGTCGGGTCGACTCTAAACTTTGCAAAATGTTTTATTTTACTGTCCTTTACAAATGTAAGTTGTAAAAACTTGGGAATTTTTCATTTGTGCTCACATGGGACAGTCTAGTGTATATTGTGGATCAAAATAAATCAGAGGTTTTTGTTGCAAAAATTCAAAAGTAAAATACACTTTTTGTTCTAAAAAAATTCAGTCTTTTTCTCGGGTAAATTCTAAAGTCTAAAGATTCTGAAACTGGATTTCATTATGAATGATGGAGTAAAAGAAAAAAGAAACCACCGGCTTGTGTATTACTGTTATATTGTTGTTTTTTATACATTTGCGTGTTTTGTACTGTAAAGACGGCAATTTGTTTGAAGAAGGTAGTCAAATGAGAATGAGTGAGCATTCAGTTTCAAGTCAATAGCTATTGAGTCATTGTGTTTGTCTTGTGTTCTGTGTTGTGGAAACTATTACACGGCACAATATGAAAAGCACACAAACTGTAGACTGCAGACTGCAGACAATGTGTTTGATATTTTAATCTGACTAATGAAATGAAGACATCAGCAATCTGTTGTATTTTCCCTTCTTCTTTTTCTCCTCCTCCCGTTTTTCTGCCTTACCTGTTTTCTTTTGTCCGTGGTTTATTTATGCTCCTTTTCTTCTTTCTTCTCGCCTCCTTTTCTCTCCTTTTCTCTTCCTTTCATTTCCCTTCATTTCCTCTCCTTGTGAATATTGTTTGTTGTATAATGCCTCATCATGCATCAAATTTACATCCACAACTCGAAGTACGAGTGCCAGTGTCTGGAGAAAAATAGAACAGAGTATCGTACCATCACCTCGTACTCATTTTCATTTTCCTTCTCATTTTTGACTATTGAGTATTAAGTCAAAAACTCGAGGATCAAGAATCCAGAGTAAAGTAACACACATAAACACATGAATGAAGACTACAAACTACAGACTGCCGCTTTCTTGCATGCTTTTCCACGTAGTGTAAAAAGTAAAAAGTCGGGCACGCTTCTCTTTTATTTTCCTTCCCCGTCCCACACACATCGAAAAGATAGAGACATTGAGAAAGAGAGATAGTGTTTTGAGCTTTGAGCTTTGAGTTTTGAATTTTGACACCTGACATTAGTCATGATCACATAATACACAATACACCATAGCTTTTAGAGTATGGCATACGTAATGCACATCACATCGTATAGATAAAAGAATTCATAAGCGGCAATTTCCCTTGTAGATACTCAGTATTCAGTATTCAGTGTCCCGTATTGCTCGCATGCAAACACCGTCGAGAAAATAGATCGAGAATGGAGAAAGAAGAGCGCGGGCGAGCGACTTGATTTGTTTTTCATTTCCATTTTCTATTGTATGCAAATTACATTGTATGTTCATGTTCGTGGTGATGCCCACCTCCATGGAATTTCATGTGATATAAAATATGATACGATGTAATGTGATGGGTTCATGTGTGTTATTACGTAATGTTGTGAATGGTGTGTGGTGTGTTACCTACTTTGTACATTGTACTGTGCCGTTGTGCCGTTGTACTGTGCCGTTCTCGTCTCAATCAATAAAATTAATAAATTAGGGTGAGCGAAAAAAAGGAGTTGTACAGAGTTCTAGAGCTCCAGAGTTCCAGAGTTCCAGAGTCAAAAGGCACACTAATTTTGAATAGAGAATTGTGAGGGCCGTATAAATTACGCAATCTAAATTCTAGCATGTAAGATCTATTGAGACTTGAGACTCGAGACTCGAGACAAGAGGCAAAAATCTATAGAATCTAAAATCTAGAATCGAGAATCTAGAATACAGTACAAAATAATGTACAAAAGAAGGAGAAAGAAGAATGAAGAGTCGTCGTACTTGGTATTTTGAATTTTTTCCTTGTGAGAATGAAGGATGAGTGCAAAATTAAACAATTTTACAGAGTACATTTATAGAGCCTTTTGACTTTTGACACAATTTTGGAGGGATGCGAATTATTATTAGTTTTCTATCACGTATAATATGTGTATCTCGTGATTGAAGGGTTCAAGTATGAAATAAGTAACAATATCTGAATTTGCTTCGGAGTCCCAGAAAAGCTTTTATGGAATGGGATAGAAAATAGATTACAATAATACCAAACGGCGTTGAACTATGACAATTAATTCCATGTAAAAATCAACGCCGCTTGGAATTTTCAGAGCTCTAAATGCAGTTACTATATAGAGATAGATCAGCCATTGTAAATGATATATGATCTGCCAACATACAAGCAAACCCAAAATCCAGTACAAAAAGTTGCATATCTCAATTAAATCGAAGTCCTCATCCACGACATTTCTGTACGAGTCCAAAGTTCAAGGAAAGTATGCAGGTTTTTGATCAATGTTTTTTTTTAAATAATAATTTGAAAGTACGACAAATAAAAATGTATACGTAGAATAACGCCGTCTACAATAATTATCAAGGTAGTGTGGACACATACTCTGGAGGATCCTTTGCCATTTAGTGTTACATTAAGGAAAAATCGAAATCTCATCCGTTTTGTTTTACCAATAAAAAAAGAAACAACTAAAGTTTTAGAGGTAATGAATTAAATAGAAAAAAACTGAATTTGAACTTACATCATCATTTCGGATACTGGGCACATTTTTCAAATGAACAATTTGCACTTCACCATCATTCGGTCCGAAAATCATACCCTTTTCAATCTTCCTCGCTGCACAAATGGTTATGGTTTTATTCGAGTCTTCTTCATTTTCATTATTTTCACTTTTTATTTTTATGTTCTCTCGGTCTTTCATTTCAATCTGATTTATAGAGTCTGCATTTGCTATGGTAACGAGACTCGTTTTGCTAACACTCTCACATTTTATTTTCACCGGAGAAAGTTGTGCACTCGGGATTTTACAAGATTTTAACATCTTTATCCTCTTCTTTTTTCTACTTGTTTTTTTCACTAAAAGATTGTCACTTGAACTAAACGCATTTCTACTTTTACTACTACTGTTTGACTTTCTTAGATTATAAGACCACAAAGAATCATTTTTATCTTTTCCTCCATTTTTGTTTTCGTCTTCATCTCCATCTTTTTCAATTTCAGTGTCACTATGCGAATCCGAATCCAAATCTGAGTTTGAGTTTGAGGTACAAGATTCTAATGTGGATTTTTTATGCTTTTTAGTTTTTGAGGGTAAATCCAAATCTGAGTCGGTTTCAGAACTAGAAGACGAAGATTTTGATTTGGTTTCCGTTTCCGTTTCCGTTTCAGACTCAGAAGCAGAATCAGATTCTGCATCACATCCAGAGGACGAAGTTGGCTTCTGTTTGATAGACTTTGAGCTTTTACTCGATTGTTTCCTCTTATTTTTTGATTTTTTCTCAGAGGTTAAAACTTGATGAGATTTTTCGAATTCGGATTCGGATTTGATACACTTCTCTTTTGAGCTGGAGTGAGTGGAAGTGACGAGAGATTGCGATTGTGGTTGTGAATTGTGGTTGTTGAGGAGGATTCGAAGTTGCTTCGGTATCAAAATTCTTGTTTCCATTTTAGACGTTGGAACTCTGAATGTATTTTACAGGGGTAAAAGTTGGAAGTTGGAATTCCAATTCGGAGTACGGGAATAAATTCGAATACAAATAAAAGACTGAAAAGTCTACCTGTGTTTTTAAAATTACACTGTACTTTTAAATAAAGAAGCCTTTTTATTAAAATTCATGATTATTTGAAAGGACAAAACACAGCTAGAAACTATAGAAATCCACGCGAATTTTGACGTGATTGTATGTACTTTTAAAAAATTAAAGGTTCTCCATTTTCAGTTTTTTCAATCACTACACATTGCACTGACCGTGAGTTTTTTTCCTTGTTAGTTTAAGTGGTTAAACTTTATAATAATGAATGTGACAAGTTCTCACCGAGAACCCGCTAACTATTTTACAAGATCGAACATTTAACTGAACTGCTGTCTGAGGTTCTCAAAATCCGGTATAAAATAATCAAACGGCGTTCAACTCCTGCACAAAAATATTAAAAATTCATTCAAAAACCACACAACATTTTGATATTAAATTCTCTCTGCTCTTTTGTTAGAGTAAAAAGGATGTTTTATATTTTCACAAATTGTAAAATCCTATATCTGGTGTCTGGTATTATTAACTGATGAACCAAAAAAACTGCTCAGAATTCTTTTTCACACGACACAAAAATTTAAACTTAAGATTACTTTTGCACTGCTTAAAAATAAAATTGAGCTTGTGATTTAAATGTTTGATGTGACACGATGAGTGGTGATGCTATGTGAGCATTTAAAATAAGAATAGGGGTGATGAATGACAAATTATGGAAAAGGGTGAAAAATGTAGAATGGAGAATAGAGTCGTTTCTACTCAACTTTATGATGTTACTGTTTATTGTTGTGATCGTCTCTGTCTGTCTGGGTCTGTTTGTGTGTATTTGTGACTTGGACCGCCTTGAGAAAACTGATCCAATTTGGAGGTAACTCGGAAGGTAAAAGGTAAATCATCACATGGATATTGATGATGATGATGATAGTGCTCAATGCTCAAGTACTGTAAAGAGTAAACTGTAATGCTCAGAATAGAATAGAACAGAATAGAATAGAATGGTGATGATGATGATGATATGACTATTTGTAGGAGATAGTGTAGATGGTAGATGGTAGATGCCCAATAAAATGGTATGGGACCTCCCTTCAAACACAACACACAACACATGAAAATTGAGCTACTCCTCTCAATTCTCTCCTTTTCTCTTCTCTATTCTCAACGATATTATTAACCTTCCTTCTCCCTTCTCATAAATACATACAGCATAAATCCCGCGTGTCATCACCATCACCATCATCATCATCACAACTACCACACACAAACACACACATGAAAAGATACATAAACATATTCTCGTAGGTCTACCTTTTCACCATGTAAAGAATACAGAATACAGATACAAATGTATTTATCTATCTGAAACTCACATCATAACATCATATCACATCACTTCTCCTTCTCTTCACCACACCACACCGCGCCGCACTGCACCGCTCCTCGTTCCTCTCAGATCATCCTCTTCTATCGACTATCGAATGTCGGCTATTTACTATTTATTGTATGTTGTGTATTGTGTCGGCCGACGAACGACGGCTGATGAAAACCAAAGAAGAAAGAGGAAAGAATTGTAAACACAACGTGAAACTCCCTTTCAACTATCAACTATCAACGCGACTCATTTTATATTTCATATTTTATAGCTACTCTTTTCTCTGTATGTACATTTTATAAGTTCATCAATTTTCTCACGTTTCATCCGCAATCCAATCGCCACATTTGATTTTTGAATGCTACTTATTATATCATGTTATTTAGAGGAAAAAAGAGTACAAATAAGAAATTTTACATGTATTTTTTTACTGTTATTTCAAGTCTCAAGTTGAATATTGAATATTGAATACATAATGCAAAAATTGTGAATGTAAAGAAGCTGTAAAATGTAAAAGGAAAAGATTCTTTGTAAACAGGGAAAATAACTTTTGTGGATTTAAGTACAGTAAACTGCTTAAAAATGAAGCATAAAACACTCAAAGTATTGTATTGTGTTTTGTGTTGTATTTTGATTAATTGTAAGATTGTTATGAATTCTGAAGCATGAAACGCTCTTTCTTCCCATGATTTTTTGAAGTGTATTGTATATTGTATACTGTACATTTTGTATTTTGTACATATTGATGAATCGACATAAAACAGAGCCCGAGAGAAGAAGAGCATTCATTTCAATTTGGATCGATAGTTTGTGTACTAAATGTGAACTGTATACAGTAGACTGTTTCATATTGTGCCAAACTTAAAATTCCCAAGTTTTAACAATTTGTATGTGTTAAACACAGTAAACTAAGATTTTCTGTGAAATTTTGAGTGGATCGACTTAATAAAGTCATTTGACGAGGTTAAAGTGCCTAAATTTGAAGGGAATTTTAAATAAAAAAATAAAAGTTTTTGTTCAATTTGGACGCCGCTTACATAAACATTCACATTACACCGGTGACGAAGATTCGTGGGACTCATCTACATCACGGCCGCAGAGTGTAGTTGGAATTTTTGTTTAAGCGGCGTTCAAATTGAATAAAAATTTTAACTTTTTTCTTTGAATCCCCTTTAATTTGAGCACTTCTACCTCGTCCAATGACCCCTGAATCAAGTCGGATAGACTCGAAAAACCAAAGAAAACCTAATTTTACTGTCTTTTACACATCCAAATTGTAAAAAATTGGAAAGTTTACGATTTGAAAATCACGGGACAGCCTAGTATACAGCGTGCGTGGATGAATTGTGAGCTGCTACTTTTCTCTACAAGGATCTTGAATTTAGAATCTTTTGAATCTAGAATCTTGAATGTTGAAATGTTGATCATCTTATTAATCTTCAATCTCCCGTTATCGGAATTTGGATCTGTATCCTTGGACAGTGTATAGATGTTCTATATTTAACGGCTGCGGCATAATTCATCCTTCATATCGTATCGTATTTTCACAGCGGAGCGGAATCTTGGTTCTCGATATATTGGATATTTTCTAGTTCAATCCAGCCGCTAGTCGGTGTACAATCAACAATAAGCAATAAGTGTCTACGTGAGAATATGAGCTTATTTTTTATAGCACGGCATGTGTCTTTTGCCCGAGACGTGTCAATATTCAATATTCAATACTCACGGAAATAGCGGCGGAGGGCAGATAGAAAGATTTTTAATTTTTACATCTGCAATTCAGAATATTGTGAATCCGAAACGGAACAAAAGTCAATGGGTTGAGTTGATCTCAGATTTTTGAGCTTGGATTTACTTGAATTCTGGATTCTGGATGTCAAAAAATAAAATAGGGGTGGATGTCAAATGTCAAATTTTGAATGTGATCTCACATGATACGAAACTTTTTTTTGTGTTCTTAATTTTGCTCGTAATATTCTTTTTCAAATATTATCTGTGTCCATTTCCGTGGATTTTCTTATAGTGTCATCAGTCATCCAGTTGCAGAGAAGACAAGCTATTGTTTCTGTGTGGTCAAAAATTTCGTGGTTATTCCTTCAAAACTTCAAACGGCGTTGAAATTCCACAGCATTCAAAAACTTTTAAAATGTCCAAGTATCACATCCGTAGTACCTACTAAATACTAATCAATAATAAAAAAGAAAATACTTTGAATTAATTTTTGTTATATTTCTAATAACTATTATTGAGAAGCATTTGTACAAAAAAATTCGTGTAGTTTATTAGTATGTGTCTCTGCATAAATTAAATGGCTACATACTAAATTTTAAATACACACTGCAAAAGATTCTCACATGTTCAAAGAACTTTTTAGATCATGCATCTATATTGAGTATTGAGTATTGAGTAAACCCCGAGCTTTGGACACTTTTTGTAGATATGAGATACATGTCGTGTTCATATTGTATTGTAGTTTGTACTTGGTATTATCTGTATATGAGTGTGAGAGCGAGGCGAGGGTTTTGGAGGGGATTGGACAAGCTTCGTCTGAAGGCGTAGCCGATGTAAACGTGAAAGGCGTTACTTTTCCAAGTGATAATTCTATTTTCTCCCATATCCAATATCTACAAATACAAGCACAATCTACAGTGATCTCTACTGCTCGTCTACTGTCTGCAGTTGGATTTGAATTCGAATTGCTACCTCACTTCCATCTCAACTCATCTCACCTGCTTGTACATTGTACATTGTACACTACTCTCCATATTCCATATTCTAATGCGATGCATATTGTGCATACTGTTTTTAGTGTTTAGGTACATGATTATCTTTTCTGGGTGTACTACGCACTACGTACTCTTCCTTTCTTTTCTCATAGTGTCTCTTTTATCAATCATGCAAAAGTACTATAAACTATAAGCTATAAAATATCCACCAATGCACCAGCCAATAAAACCCACAGTCTAAAAAATACTACAAAAAATTTACAGATATTTTTCTTTGACATCTTTACACAAACCACAAAACTTCTTCACAAAAAAAGTAATTCTATCCGGAAAACAGTGGAGAATAAATAATGCTTTTTACTATGAAACTTTGAAACGACTGAAAATTGGATTGGATTTTGAATGTTTTTAAAGGTTAAAGTTGGACGCCGCTTTATTTTATTCGCAATGGTAATTGAACACGATTGCGGAAGAAACGTAAATATCTTCTCCAACTGTGCAGATTATAAGTCTTCTTCAGCCAAAGAAAATAAAATCCAAGAATGACGCTTGTCACATCACATAAGTCTCATGTCTGATTTCTAATTTCATGACAAATCCAAGGTAAACAGAAAATATTTAGCATCTTGTTCCTTCCTTTCATCTCTTTACTTTTACTGTACTTCTGCTTATGTTTATTTTTCATTTTGTTACACTTTACACCTTTTTGCTTTGAGCTCATTTGACTTTTTTGAGACATGAGACTCATGAAACTGGTCGTTTATTGTTGAATGAGTGTGTTGTGAGTTTTGAGTTTTGAGCTTTGAGTATACTTGTAAAATTCAAAACTACAAAAGATAAAGGTTTGGATGTTTGGATGTTTGGATTTTTTGTTTTTTACAGTGTGTGAGCTGTTGGAAGTTGGAAGTTTGGGAATTACCACAACGAAATAAATACAATGTACATTATGTATTATGTACCGCACACAAAAATATAGAGCATAGAGCATAATGCCTGTTTCTAAATTACTCAATACTCGATACAGAAAACAGCGAAGAGAAGAGAGGCCAAGCAAAGGGAAAAGGGAAAAGGGGAAAAGGAAGAGAAGAGAGGAGCATCATTATTAGCTTTTTTCGCGTTGTCATCGCACAGGCAATTTAATTGGAATGGAGACTCGGCAGGGAGATTCTCAATTCTCAATTCTCACTCATCAACAATCAACAATCAACACACCAACACACCAACAACAGAACCAGTAAACAGTACGGGAAAAATACAATACAATATTAACATTATAATATCCATCTACATTTTTACATGTAACATCTAATATCCTCACTTCTCACATTTTATTTATACCATTGACCACAAAATACAAAGCACAAAATGCTCAGTGTACAATGTTGAATGTTGAATGTGCAACATGTTGACTGTTGAAATGATATGAGATACTTAAATATTTTAAACTGTCTCCTCTTTGACTATTTTATTTGTGGATTGAGTTGAGTTGAGTTGAAAAAGCAGAAAACAGTTTTACACAACTTTTTATATTATCCTGTAACTTCACAGGGAGTATCATTTCATTTCGTACAAGTTTATTATCATTCATCCTTTTTATATTTTTATTTGTGTTTTGTGTTTTGAGTTTTGTGGTGTCAAAAGCAAAAAAAAAGAAGTCTCATGTTAATTTTGAGATTAATATTGAGAGCACAGAGCTGAGGAGCAAAATAAAAAATAAAGAGCCGCGAGTGAGATGACGATGACAAAGGTAAAGGCAAAGACAAAAACAAAGACTCTTCGACGATGAACAGAAATAGTTATATTTATACGTTCCATTTCCTTTGCTTTGCTTTACTTTTCTATAATTTTTTTATAGAATATACTTTTATAATAAAGTAATATTATGTGGTGATGAGTTCAGCGTGGGGTTTAAACTCATTATTATTTCATATTGTGATGAATGATGAAGATTCACCATTCTGAGTGTTGAATTATTTCAACGATTAATTCTCATCCTTTTCATTTCTCGCTCTCAGGTTCTGAGTATAGCGTACAGAGTACAGAGTACAAACCAAAAATAAAAGAAACCAGAATCACAAACGGAATAAAATGTTGAACATGTATAAAATCATAAAGAGATCCAGTAAAATGACTAATTGAGAATGGATTTCGTGCTGTCGAGACAAATGCACCTAACACCAAGAAACAGTAAGCAGTACATCATACAGATGCAGAGTTTAGAGTTTTATTGGTAAAATCGGCGAGTCTTTGACTGAGAAAGAACTCATCTGGAATTTCGAAAGGAACTTTTTGCAAATTAAAAAAAGAAACGGCGTCAAACTACAACTTGTGTTATATAGCACATAAATTTAAAATCAATTATGTATAATGTGTGAACAATTGCAAAAGGGTTAAACTTCATTAAATAAGAATATGCTTTTTATCTGTCTACTAAATATTTTATAAATACTCGAATGACAGAGGTTAAATACCTACGAGTTGCTCTACTAGATTAAATATTAAAAGTAGTAGAAGGCAAACTATCCCAACAATAATCTGCACTTACGTTCTGCCGGTCACATCAATATGGTGGTTAATCGGCATCGAACTAAACAACATTCATACCTCATTCATCTTTAGAGCCTTTACCAAATTTTATGGAGAATATTTTGTATTCTGTATTATACTGTGCATTTGATGTTTGGACTTTGGATTATGAAAAAGAAACCGAGTATACAATTGTGGACATTGGGTATCGGGTTGTTCAAACGGTTACTAATAGACTAGATTATAGAGTATACAGTATACAGTCACTATAACTAGTTGGGTGTATTGTCCATCCTTTTTAATCAGCTGAGTATCAACTCTACCAGCCAAACCACAAGCGTAATTTGTCCTAATTAGAAACATCCCATCAATTTAATGAACAATTTAATGGGTGCAGAGTCTAATAGAGAGTCTAGTTCCTAGTTGATGTACCAAAATATCAAGAACAACAGTTTATGCATAAAAATAAAAGGATACAAAATTTGGGAGAATTCAACGCCGCTTCAAAAATTCGACGACCATTTACAGTCTTCATGGATCAAGGTGATACCATCTTGAACGTTGTTCATGAAAACTTTCAATGAAAAAAGTCCTTTTTAATCCCATTCGTTCATCTTGTACAGTAATTTTAAGTCTAAAGTTATTCTGATTCAGAGGCAGTATAATCTACTCCCACTTTAATAGCCTAAAGAAACCTTTTGTAAAAATAAACGGCGTCAAATTTTCTCATCAAATATTTGTCAAATCCTCAACAAAACTTTGCTGTTTGTGTTTAATATCCGTGCTTCGTGGTTGATGGAACTGGTACAAAATAATCTAAAGTCTCAAGTCTGTGGCATATTTTTAATCTCCATTTGCACCACAAATTTCCAAACTATCCTCCAGCTCAAATCGGAGAAAGTAAAACTGGCCATCAACGACCGACAAAGTAATGTGAGTATATTATGATACTATATGATGATTCCATAGTCCATGTTTCATGTTCCACCTTTCATCGTCCGCACTCCATACAAAATACAAATGGGCGGAAAATGAAGGAACAGAATACAGAAAATGAAATGGCGAATAGACTACACATTATACATTTGGATTTTGTATTTTGTATGACAGGCTTTTAAATGAAATTAATGACCTGGCAACTCTCGGCTCTCGTCTCCCATTCCACAAACACCAAAACCAAAGCCAAAGCCAAACATACACGAAGATGATCTATTATTGGATCCATTAGTAATTTCGCCAGTTCATTTCTCTCTATCACACGAATACTCAATACTCATCCATTTTCCATTTCCTTCATTATTCTCTGCATTTTAAAGACATTTTATCCACCTTTATTCTCATGCCGTGTATTTATCATATCATATGATTTCATAGGTACTAGGGTGAGTTATATATTTCAAACGTACAAATCTCAAGTTTTTACAAATTGTACATGTTTGGGCTGGATAAAATAGATTTCCTGTCAAGTTTCAAGTCGATCCGGCGGGATTCAAGGGTCATTTGACGAGGTCAAAGTGCTCAAATTTAAAGGAACTTCGAGAACAAATGTCAAGTTTTTGTTCAATTTCAACGCCGCTTACACAAAAATCCAACTACACACACGATCAGAAGGCCATTTCATCTGCATTACCGTCGTCGAGTTTAGTTGGAATATTTGTTTAAGCGGCGTTCAAATTGCACAAAAACTTTAACTTTTTATTTAAATCACATGTAAATTTGAGCATTTTGATCTCGTCAAATTACCCTTGAATCAAGTTGAATTGACTTGACACTTGACAGGAAATCTATTTTAGCCAGCCCAAACATGTACAAATCGTAAAAACATGAACTTTTTACGTTTGCAATATATGACTCACCCTAATAGGTACAAATTCATACTTAGACAAA
Source organism: Sminthurinus signatus (assembly GCA_019776565.1). Taxonomy (NCBI): domain Eukaryota; kingdom Metazoa; phylum Arthropoda; class Collembola; order Symphypleona; family Katiannidae; genus Sminthurinus; species Sminthurinus signatus. Next base: position 38 of record JABASP010002008.1, on the reverse strand, counting down.
AAGGTAAAAGCACCCTCATAAAAACACGGTAAAAACCA